>ML838852.1:22297-36033 GCA_009831015.1 Picea engelmannii
ATTGGAGCCGAATTTTATGTATGTGGCAATGATGGCTTGTCGGCTTTTCGGATGGGAGGATACCGCACATTTTTACATCCAGTGGGTACCTCTCATCTATCGGGTTGCAGAAGGTTCCTCATTCAATTGGGCAAAAATGATCTTCGATAGTTTATTCAACAGGATCACCGAGTACCGGGAGAAAAAAGCAGCCAAAAAGCCATCTGGATTCTTCATGTCCACATATCTCATGGACGCAATATGCTCCATGACGCCTTTTCCTTTAATGAATTAGGCTTGGAGCCCAACCCATGAGAAGACTGTTCATGAGTACCACGATAAGCTGTGGGAAAATAACGCGAACAAGTTTATTTATGAGATTTTTAACTGGGTGATGGTGCCCCTGCACGTCACCATTTTTGGTCTTTTACCACCCCGCATCTCGGATAGCATTGCCGAGAATCTGAGCCATATTGCAGACTGGTATGTTGAAAAAGAATTCTCTTATTTTAGAGTGTTCGGAGCTGTTGTTGCTCCTTCGGCACTACCGCTGTTCATTCCCGATAAGATGGCCTGTCGCGAAATTGCTCGGCAGACAATAATCGACGGAGTAAGTAAAGAACTCAAGGCGTAATCCAAGAAGGTATGGCCATATTTCCCTATTCGGATAAATTCATATTCATTATTAGATTTCGGACATGCTAAGGCTGAGGCCGCAGCCTTAGAAGACTTGAGCCTAGCCTACATTGAGTACAAAAAGCATGATCCGCAGAGGATCGTAAGCAACCATTTGGGGAATTGTGGATTAAAGAGGTTTGAACATGAATCTTCGCCCTCAGATGATGTTTTCCGAGGAGCCAGGTCCTATTCGGAGGTGCAGCTCCGAATCGGATCCCTGGCACCCGCAGACAGAGCCTCTGTTTTAAAATTTCAGGAGCATCGGAAAAGGTGCCTCCCCATTGTGCTGGGAGGTTTGGGACTTCCCAAAGATAAACAAAAGGAAGCCGAAAGTTTTGAGGGGAAAAACTCTAATCCAGACAAGGAGAAGAGTCCTGAGCAAGAGGAGAATCCCGGGACAGAGAAAGGACCCGAAAAAGAGAAGAGTCCAGAAACAGAAAAAGAGACCACCGTTCCTCCACAGGAGAATAGTCCGGAGGTTGAAATAAAAGACACAGACCCACCAGAAACCCAGACTCCAGAAACAGGGGCGAAGGCCTCAGACCCCCCGAAAGAGAAAGATTCACTTAGCACACCAGGGAAGGGTGCCAAATAGATCGAGCAACCCATCACCTCTGTCACACCCTTGCAGTCAGCACATGGAAGTGTTAGCGGGGAATGGATATTCAGTGAAGAACTGAGGCCTATAAGGGCAGAGGAACTCCCTCCTAATGAATTCTTTTTTGACAAAAAGAGGAAAGCTGTAGTAAATCGAGAATTTTATCAAGAGGGAGAATCCACAGCTAAAAGATTCAAGGTGATGACCAATGGGAGAAATAAAAAGAAGGATGAATTTGCCACTGAAATTGCAGGAACGCTGGGAGCGTATGCAACAACAAATCAATTCTCAGTCGAAATGTTAAAGAGGCAACTCAAAGCAAAAAACCACCTGATCAAGACCCTTGAGGCTAGGTTAACTTCAGCAGAAGAAGACGCTAAGAGTCAAGCAAGTGGAGCAATAGAGCTGACCCAATTGGCCGATAAGAAAGAAATTGAGGTCCTCAAGACCAAGCTGGAACAGGCAAATTCACTAATCTGAAATGGTCGGGTGCAGTCCGACCACCAGAGGGATACGATCACACAATTACAGGCTTAGTTAGAGGTTGCCGAAGGCAAGGTGATTGACATCGAGATGGTTAAATCTCGAGCAATTGACATTCGGAGCAGGGTCTCTTCCGCTCAACACAGTCTACTAAACAAGATCAGGGAGTTTCAGAAAGATTGCTTGTTAATGAATCAGATTTCTGAGAATCTGATTGTCAAGGAAAGAAACGCAGAAGCTTCTCGAGTCATCTTCCAGGAAGCAGTAATAGCTACTAATAATAGGTTCTCAGTAGAGGCCCCCGCGCTCTCCATTGCCGAACAGACTAGGGGCAATATTTTGTTAAAAAACTGGGAGCATGATATTGTTTCAAGCAAGGAGCAGGCACAAAAAGTGGCGAATTCACTTGAAGAAAACTTTAAAATCATAAATACTGAACTAATAGGGATGGAGAGTGGAGGAGACACAGAAACGCTGAGGAAAATAAATATGGAGTGGATCTCCCTCGACATGAAAGAGAAAAATGAGAGAATTTTGATGGATATCTCTAAAATGGACAGGGCAGGGATGGTTCAAATTGATGAGCATCTAATTCAACCCAGCACACAACTCGACACCCTGGATATTATTGATGCATATATGGGAAATAAACTTCCGCAATTAGCCTGAGACTGCTATTTTGCTGAAGCCAGTTGTCAGGCAGAGCTGTCACAGCTCATATCCCAATTCCTAGACAAATGTAGGATATGCACTAAGTCTATGCAGAGACAAGCACCTGGCACGTTTTGAAAACGGAGTTGAAGAGATGGAGTGATTTCGCTCCTAACAACTGCCAAACTGAACTTCCACAGCTTGTATCCAATTTTAATAACGGGTGTATCATATGCACCGAGTCATGTAAAGGAAGCACCTGACACTTTTTTGTATAAATAGAACAGAGAAAGAAGTCCGTCGGGCTGGACCTTTTTTAGACGAACTGTAAAGGAGTTTTTTGCATCAAAGGAATTAATACAAGCAATTTGAGGATTCCCAATTCTGTCACGACTGTGTTGCAAGTTTGTTTCATCATGTTATTTGTTTCTTTTCATTTTTCTCTACATAATTGGCATGTATCACTGTAATTTAGTACTACCACTACTATGGTGAAAGGTTTGCATCTATTTCTATAATTGTCTTTTGTCTTTCCTCTGCACCAGCTATTAGCAGGTGTAAGACCAATTTACACTTACAGAACTTTATGTTTATTCACACTAAGTCAATTATGTTTATGTCAATTACTTCTTCTGTATATACGTGAGTTTTCAGCTGACAAGAACTTCGCGTCATCTACAGCTTAATGTTTTCTCCCATCTCACGTTATTTTTATCTGAAACAACACAGTTACAGGAAAGGGCCTTCATTTTTCATTCTTATTTCGTTTTTTCATGCAAAAGTTTCTCTTTATTTTCGTCCGAATTAACACAGCAAATAAATTCTCTCTTTAAAAAACCTTTTTCATAATGTTACTGCTCCTAAATGACTCTCCCGGTAGCTACTCAACCTAACATACAACTCGGACTTTCAAATCAAAATCATATCACTCTAAATCTTTTTGATACGATCCTTAGAACTACAAATACCCGAGAAGAATTAGAACGTTCATGGACAGCCATTGAACAAGACATCACCAGGCAGGAACAGTTCGAAGCTAGGTAGAAAGAATGTAGAAACCCTCACTAGTTTCCTATACTAAAGGTTAGTAAAACCCTTTGTCAACCTCTATCATATTTTCGGATGCCTTGACACTTTACTTTAAATCCTTAAGTACAGACTCAGGAACAACATCTCCCATGATATCAATGAATTTAAAGTCAGCCACTGTATTTACTCTTGCAACATCTATTACCACATTCTTCAGTCTTCCAATGGTGAAGATACAATATTGGTTTTCCATTCTTAACTAAATTGGGAAATATGTCAGCCTAATTTTTCCTAATGCTTCTTAGGTCTTCTTAGGTATAATGTTCACATCAGATCCTAGATCCAACATGATGTCCTTAATCTCAAATTCATCTAACTAGGCTACTAGTCTGAATTTGTTTCCAGTTCATACTTTTCTTCACTGCACTCTTTGATTACTCTTCTCAGGAAGATTATCCCTTATTCTTGCTTCTAGGGGTTCTTCATTCCCTAAAACTAGGTATAGCACATTGCACAAATTTTCTGTTAGTTTATCATTCCCCAGAATGTCAGAGAATAATTGAAACCAAAGTTCAACTACATTTTGAGGTTTCTCAGGTTGTCTTGGTATGACTACAGGGTTTCTGGGTGTAGGGGGTGAAGCAAGGACTTGCACCATATTAAGATAAATAATAGGTTGTGGGGGTTTCTCTCGTATCTCAAGGCTAGGAATATTCTGAAATACTTCTATGACATATTTAAATAATAGCTTATGTTTTAGAGGGTCGTACATGTCCTCTTTAGGTGTTTCTTTCTGAATCTAAGGTGGAGTATTAGCATCATCTCTTGTCTTTTCTCCTCCTTGAATTTATTGATTTATGAACTATGAGGTTAGTTCCTCATTGTCATACTCTATCTTCCCATTTCGCAATTAATTATGGGTAGTCTTCAGTTGTGTGCTCGTTCGTTCTACAATGAGAGCACCATGGCCACCTTGGATGAGGACAACATCTATCCATGTGACATTTCTCATCATAGTTATAACATCTGCTTGGCCCTCTTCCCCTAGTTATTCCTCCTCTAAAGTCTCCTCCAGCTCCACCTCCTCGACCTCTTCCTCATCCTTGAGGGTTTTCATTCACTCTAAATGTTGTTCGGTCTAACCTTTATGAAAGTGCATCCAACACTCTACATTGATTGGTAGTGTGCATGGTATATGCGCAAAACTCACAGTGAACTGTATTTGGTATTGTCGAATATTTCTGAATAATGGGGCACTGTCTTGGCCCATGCCCATGGATTTGACAGATTTCACAATACTCAACTGTTGGTGCTGCTTGGCCTCCTAGAAAAGCATGATACAAGGTGGGGTTATGGAATGGTAAGTTTGTCGACACTTGCACAACTCCTCATGTGGGTCCTAGTGGGGGTACCATTGGATTCTGAGGAGGTCCCACTCCCCTTACTTATGGACATTCATTCACCAGATTTCCTTCTGTATAACATTCGGTGCACCAAACATGTAGTCGTCCTACTCTGGGCATCATCAACTCTTGAATATTGGTATCTTCCCTTGTAGTTGCACTAGATTCTCATCTGTTGGGGGTCTGGTCACTCTTAGGATCCTAGGGTATCCCACCATGGCTTCACTCTTCATCAATTGTTCCAAGGTGTCTGTTAAAGTGTCTATCCATTGTTGCATTAGCGAAATACAAGTTAGAGGAAAAAACCCCTGAATGTACCACTCCATTTGATGTTCTTCATGGATTGGATGTGCCAACATTCATATATAATCCATCAAATTCTGGATGTATTCCCAAGTTGATTCACCTTCTCATTGTTGGATCTCGTGCAACTCAAACAGAGCCTGTTGTTCTGACTGAGGTAGTTTGAACTCTGATATGAACCTTTTTCATACTTGGCCAAGAGTGAACGCTTGACCTTGCATTCATGGAACTCTTGGCTCAATGATATTCATGTACCACTTGAGAGTGCGACCCCTCAAGGTATTATGGAACTCAACCAACTTATTCACATCTAGATTCCCCCTAGATCTCCAGATTGCTTCACACAGGAACTAGTGCTTCTCAACGTCTTCATCTCCCTTACCCCAAAATTTTGGGTATCATGCAATCCAACCTCTCGTATGGATAGCCATTGTTGATCTTGTTGTTCTTGTCAATATAAATCCTAGCGGTCTTGCTTGTGATATACCATGGGATCCCAATATCCTCCCTGTACTCCCACTTCCTGGTTGTGAATGACTAACTAATTGTACTGGAACAAAAATAGCATGAGAAGGTAGTATCGAACTTACTACTTGTATAGAAGACACTTGGGGTATGGGTGATTCAGGGATGGCATCACTAGCTTCGGGGTAGTTTTATTTGATCTAGGGGGTCTCATTTTCTTCCACTGGGAGGATCTCTTCAGCCGGATTCTCGATCTCTCTTGTTACCAGGGTTGAATATTCTCTTTCTTTTTCAAGATTCATGTAGAATTCTTCCTCTATTACTTCTACACCTTCTCCTTCTTGTCCAACCTCCTGGGGACTTCTTTCTCTCTGCACTTCTCTCTCATTAATCTTTGACTAGCCAATGTTTCCTATACTCTCATCTTCTGCAACTCTTCCATCTATCTTTCCTCTACTTCTCCTGATCTTCCTTTTTTCCTCAACTTCTAGGACTGTCTTGTTGCTTTCTTGATCTTGCCATGCCACCACTTCTCAACTATGATGGCTCTCTTCAAGGCTTGCTCATCTCTTGGGAAGAACTTATAAACCATCAAGAAGAACTTATAAACTATAAAGAAGTACTATAATGCATAAGTAAAACACATAGAGACACATCATATTTTGAAAATTCAAGTCCTTCTTCATATTAGCTTCAAGATCTTTCTTTAATTAAAGACTCAAATATAGTTAGTAGTTATTTGTACAGACTCTTGACTCTGGACTCATGTTGCAGAGCTCCAATTCTTAGACAAATAGGTCAATTACATTACAGACTTAGGACTTGACTTGACTTGACTTACAACAACCTCCAAGAGGGAAAGATCGGACTGAACTTCCTCACAATCTAGCCGAATCACTAGCTAGCCAAACTACTAACAACAACCAACCAACCAACTAAAATCCCAACCCTTTTACAATCAAGTTCATCCCTATATATAACTAGGTTGTGTGTTTTGTCTCAGCTTGCGTGCTTCCTTGTTCTATTGCAACTATTTTTTATTGCTTTTTCCTGCTCAGTTTTCCATCTTCTTATGAATCTTACACAACTCATGCTTAGTCCAAAATTGCATGATTCCTTAACCCAAAAATGAAGGGCCCAACAAGACATGCAGGTTCTAAGGTACTAAATTATTTCTAGGTCTTGTTCCTGAATAATGAGTTGAAGTCGACAGGAAAATACTCATCATAAGAGGGCCTTAATGTATACCCCATTAATTACATGAAATGTGTAACATATTTGAAGTAGATCAGAGTATGAAATGATTCGTAACTGAGTTAGGGAAGGTCAACATGGTAGAAATTTTAAAGACTATAGATGGTCAAATCGATAGAAATCTTGTTTAGGTTGGACTTCTCTTGAACATATGAACGAAATGACAATTGTCTTGGTAGCATTGACTCAAGGAGGACCCAACACATGGACTTGTGGATGGTCAAATGAGAGACAAATTGATTTCCCAACCTGGATACAACGATGAAGGGGGGTGTCATGTTCAAGAACAAATTACGGCCACTAACACAGATACATATATACATTTTATTCCCAATTTCCCCCCAACCATTTCTAGCGAGTACCTCTTTATTTTTATGCAAGATTGAGGAGGATAACATATGCTTGTAATGTAATCTGATCCTTTTTTTGAGTCCCTTGGATTATTTTTAACAAACCCTAGGAAGGAGTGGTTCGGTCCCATATGGGCCTTTCAATGCTTGTTTTACGAGTCCAAAGAAAGAAAACTTAGGGGTTTTTCTTGTTTAGAGAGTCTGAAAAACACTTAAAGAAAACTCCAAAATGTCATTTTCCATGAGTAAGTCTGGCAAGATCGAAAAAGAGATAATCTACCACTCATCAGATGTTTTCTTCAAATACTTTTTCGAGCATGAAAAAAACAAGGTCGCTCAACTATCGTTTCGTGTTTAGGGAACTTGAAAAGAGATTAAAGGATACTACATAGGGTTTGTTTTTCGTATTACCAATATGAGTTAGAAAAAGCAATAAAAGGTTAGTCAATTACATTCTCATGTTTTCACAAGTGTGAGAAATAATTAAGACCCTGCTCAGAGTTTTTCCTAAGAAACCCTAAAAGTATATGTACATAAGAAAAACACACAAAAACGGCCAAAAATGGAGGATCCATATCAAACGTCTGGTCCTTAGATCTCTCAATATATAATAGAGACACTTTGAAAAGTTCATTAGGCTTAAGGCATAGGTAAAAATATTCAAAAATTAATTTAATTGAAATTAAAATGGTAAAAAGTGAATAAAATAGGTCAAAATAGATCATTTACCATTTCATTTTGCAATTTCACCCAAATAGTCCCAAAAACCCCCATTTTATTCCAAATTTCAAGAGACTATTCCAAAGCGCCTGCTGGACCATTTCTCAAACTGCTTCCATCAAAAAGGTATTCTCCTTCCCCTTTCTCTTTTCATGGTTGAAAATCTCATTTTAAATGGTTCATTTTTTAGTTAAGGGCGATCTTTAAGGGTTATTGTGCTTTGAGATCATTGTAGGCTCACACTATCATGAACTACGATGATCCCAAATCATTGCAAGGGTTCCACAACTAGGGTTCGAAGACACCGAACTATGTAAAAGAGAGCCCCTGTGACGACCGCAACTCAAATTTTGAAAAAAAGAAAGTGATCTAGGAAAACTTTCAACTTTTGAATTTTGATGAATATAATCATGTTTTAATGTTGTTTGGAAAGTTTTCTTCAGTCATTATGCTCGATTGGAGGGAGCATGAGCACGAAGAAGAGGACTACCTTGTTGAGAATGACCCATGCATTATCATGGCACTCCATAAGTGTGGTTTGCTCAATGTTTTTAAAGTTCAGGGCATGAGAGCCCAACCGAGGCTATTGGAGTACCTAGTCCACATCTGGGACGTCAATGAACAAGCCTTTCACATGGGTGTTCATACACTTACCTTGGAGATTGATGAAATTTAATTTTTGATAGGGTTATCTCATCAAGGCTCTCAAGTATCACTCTCAGGAAGACGAGGTGGTGGAGAACCCATGGACTATAACATTGCACATCATTGTGCACCAGGTACAAAAAATCATAGTGGCAAGGTTTCCATTAGGGATGTTCGAGATTTACCTTTGAGAACTATCCTCTACACTATCACTCAGATGGTAGGGAGTGTATATCCCCACATGGCTTTACAAAACCACTTTAAGTATGATATATAATGTATGGATCCCCGAGTCTTCAATTGGTCCAAGGGTATTTTGAAGAACATGAAGAAACAACTGACAAAGTGTAGGAATGGTTGGTTGAAACAATTTGTCTATGGATCCATTTTGGTATCATTCTTCCTGGAGAGGGTCCTCATATTATGCTTACAACATGTGGAGTGGGGAATAGCCACTCCACACGATCGTCAGATGAAAATATGGGTGGATTTGATGGCTTGACATGGTGGTGTTCCAATCGTCAAATATGACCAAGATTTCTTCCAGTGTCTGAGGGATCAGCTAATTATGGTTGAGGACTATGTGTATATCGGGACCGACTTCCATGGAGATCCCGACTTGGAATTACCTAATGTTATAACCCTAATTTTCACCGGACATACTTATCTGACATCAGGCCATCCCATATGTCTTCTTTTCCAAGCCAGTACTGAACAACTATTCTTAAAACCCCCCTTTTTAAAGGCCCACACACCCTACTCCACTACTGCATGAGTGTACATGCTAGCTGCCTCACTACAGCCTGCATGTACCTACAAAAGCACAAAAAAAGGAAAGTTTTTGACTGAACACACAACTTTTGGTAAGTTAACTAAACCTTTTAGCCATGCATGGCCGGTCATTCGATCAAATACCTAGCTCCTTCTAGCCTATAAAAGAAGGGGTAAGGGTCCCATTTGAAAGGAGGAAAATCATAGTAAAGAGACTATAACCAATTGATCATTCCCCTTGTCCCAACCTTTATCCATCCTTGTGCAAAGAGAAGTATAAAGGAAAGAAGTTGGAGGACAGTTGAAGAGGATCCCAGGACCAGTTTCAAGGAGTAGTGTCGACCACATATTGTAAGTTTACTCTTGTGAAGATTAATACAAAAAGGAATACTTTTGCCATCCTGCCATATCATGTGTTCAAGTTGAATATTTATTTTATGATATTTTCACAACTAACCCAACAATTAGTATATGAAATGCATGTTCGCAGCTTTTTGTTTGTTCATGTGTGAATGTAGGTTAGCTTCGGGAGGAATCTTGCAATCAAAGAGTGAGTGAAAGAAAAGGGATCAACATCAAATGAAGGACGCAAGGTAGAGTTACCGAATCTTGTTTTCACCTTTGTATTATATGAATGTGGGGTTTTGTGTTGGGAGAATAGAAAAGAGTAGAAGCTTTTGAAATGGTCATTTCCTGCATGCATGATTAGAGCCCTTAAATGCTAAGTCCGTAGGAGGGATTCCCACCCACAACAGAATTGATGACCATACTGGGGATCTCTAGGGTTTTCTAGGATTCCTTTTTGGGTATTTTTTTAAAATTTGTTTCATTACTTGTTTTTAGAGTTTCTACAAAAGTATGAGCTAGCAAGGACTCTGGTCTTCCACACCAATTCTTCCTACTTACTTTTCTTCGCTGCATTTTCTTTTAGGGAAGTCACATAGGTACACATGGCCTGTATAAGGCTTGCATGCATGTACACATGCCCAAACTTCACACAGCCTGCGTGGACACACTAGTTGATGAAGTAACAGTAGCATGGATAGGATCAGAAAACTTTTATTAAAGAGGCAGTCATCCTGTTCCCTGTCAGAAGTGATCCTTCTCAGGGGTTTTCTGAAACTCATTCTGGTCTCTATTTTTGTAGTTTGTAGCTTAGGTACCATCTCAGATTGGTTTTGTTCTATGAAATTTTCCTTGAATTGTTTTTTATTTTCTGACAAAGTAAGTTTATGAGTCTTCAAGAGATTTTGGTTCTTAATACCAGTAGTCTCTACTAGTGCTTGATTTCTTGTCTTTTCATTTTTTGAACAGTTGCAGAGGTACTCACGTCCTGCATAAGTTCTGCATGTGTGTACATGCACTCTAACCTTACATAGATCGTGGGCACACGTTGGCTGTTGAACTGTCAGCAGCATGCCTGTTGAGAAAATTTTTGTTTAAGGAAAGGCAGTCATCCTTTTCCTTATCAAGAGTTATACCTCTCAAGGTTCTTGGTCTCCATCATAAGAGTCAACAACTTAGGCCTGCTCACAACAATAACTTTCTTTTTCATTAAAAAATTTTCCTAATTTTTTTTTTCTTTCATAGGGTTTTTAGACAAGTGTGAGAGTCTGCTTTCATCAGTTTGTGTGTTATTGTCAGTAACTCTTTGTGATTTGCGCTTATGCCAGAATTTTTCTTGGTCTTTACTTGTCGTTATTTTTCCTTTTTTCTTTGGGAGCATTAAATAAATAAAAAACTCTTTTATTTCTTGGTTTGGTTAAGTAGTTGTTGGTTAGCATTAATAACAAAAAAATCTTTTTCTTTCATAAGTTATTGGCTGTTTACTTAGGATAATAAGTAGCTCGTAGTCGAGAGAAATCCTATTTTGATTTTTTTGTTTAAAGATCTTAGAAAAAAATTTAGTTTGAAAAGTTGATTAAGAATTGTGTCAAGAAGAAGTTATTTTGTTTCCAACTTTCTTTTTATCTTTTCTTTTGTCTCTCAAAACATCATTAGTTTCACTTTCATAGACTTTGACTTAAGACAAGCCATAAAAAATTAATGATTAATTAAAATCAACTATACTTTATGTTTGTAGGGTCCATCAATTAGTCTAGGCTAGAGCCTTGATTTAGGTTGGAGAGGAAACTCTTCAAGGTTGCAAAAAATACATAAGATTATGTGCTAGGGAGTGTTAAAAGTCCAATATCGTGAAAGTTATCTGGGCCCCCCCTCTAACAGAGGGGATAAGCATGAGGTCACATGGAAAAAGGTAGCAAAGATAACCCCTCCAAAGCTGGACCAAGCATAATGGGGAATGCATATAGAGGGCTTGTTTTGGGATTCCGTCAATTGCATTTTCCACGGAGCTTCCCGAGTCTTGAATCCATTCGAGGTCCTCAGTTGTCTTCCAGACCACTTGATTTTGATACCCTTGATAGGTTTCAGGCTTGATACCCTGCTCATTGCAGTCCACCTGACTGTCGACTGTACCCTCCTGGTGACTGTTCACACGCTGGCAACCTAGTTGCCATTATTTTAGGGACTTACACAGGTGACTTCGGGGGTAGACCGTGGTACCTAGGACAAACATCGAGCCACACTTTGCAGAGTATACCCAGAGGGTTCTTTTGTGTTTGAGTTGCACTTGTACCGGTAATTTTCTCTAGTGTTGGTTGTTGTAACTATTCTTCCAAATAGTTTAGTCATTAATTTTTTTATCTCGTAGGGACTTTTTCTAGCGTGTGTTGCTTTTGAACAAATAGAAATCCCTAGTGTGTCTTTTATCTTCTCACACAGTGGAGGATCATGAGCTCCGTTGATCACAAAGGCTTCTTGGCCTGCCACCGGTTACATTGGAGCCACCCTCGCCACCGATAAGGAAAAAGCTAGACCAACAAGGGTCTTTTGAAGTGATCGGGTCACATGAAACTGTGCCCGACCAACATCCCGAGGAACCAACTATTTCAGACCTTGGCATGGTCACTCTCAGTCCACTTGAAACTCCAACCACTAATATTTCGGCACCCATCATCGTATAGATTTATCCTTACGAGACAGTGTCACACACAACAATGGAAACAAATGTTGCCACTTCTTCTAGGAATTCTTCTATTCCCACTACGACTATCACCACAGGGGGTGTTCCACCTCTTAACCCACTGTCGTCGGTCCGAGCCACCATGGTATTGACTGCCTCTACCTCAAGAAGTGGTTTGATCCCATCTTTGGTGATGACCACTACTCCTTTCACATAGAGTGTGGCAGGCCCTTCGTTCTCATACGAGATGCCTAGCTCATGTACAAGCCCTGTACTATCCTACTTCACTATACATACTTTAGGTCTAGGGAGAGGGGGCTCTAACGCTCCTCTGCAAGGACCAATGGGGGGGAATTTATCTCCCTTTAATGCTTTCCCTTACCGGGGAGGTCATATAACTCCTTCATCCCCTTCGCTTGGCGGTACCCACTAGCAATCCGCTGGGCCAAACACACACCATAGTTCATTTGGAGTAGGGAGTCAAGGACCACCTTCTCATAATATGCCAGTAGGTTCGACACTGTTTTCTTTGTTTGGTGCATTTGGTAAAAACGCTTTCTCATCAGCTGCTTTCCTGACTGGGGGAAACCCCGGTTATGGACAACCTAATCCTATGCAGGGTACTATTCCTACACAGGGGGAAAACCCATGAACTTCTTCCACATCAGGACCTTGGAATTCTTGGCAGGGATCAATTACCTTGTCAGGAATGTTGATCTGGGGCAATTCTTTTCACAACCAATGGAACCCCGGGCAAGGTGCAGTACCTATGCCCATGGGATCAGCATGGGGAAACTCTTACCAAAGTCCTCCAAATGTAATGCACACCCAACCATATACATCCTATTTTAGGAATCAGCCGATGATGTGATCTAAAAATAGAAGGCTGACTTGTTATGCTATGCAAGCACCCTCTACTTCATGAAAATAAACTTTACATGACCTTGCTTCATGTGTTAAAATATGCAAGATAGATTATGTGCCAAGTTTATGTTTCTTCTTTTAAATGTTCATGTGTGAGAAAATATTCTTTTAAATGGTTAAATATGTGCTTTAAATAAACACACAACAACATAACTTGCAACAAATAAACCATCAAACTCAGAACAATAACAAGATGATAAAGGAGTTCACCCCTCTCCGGGCTACATCTCCTTGAGCCTCCATCAATGGACTTGGCTCTCTGGGATTAATTTGTCAAAGATTCTTTTACAAGCTGCTTCTCAACTCCAATGGAAAAATAGATTGTACCATTGGGATCAGAATACATAAAAACCCCAAAAATGACTAATAAAACTCTGAAAACGGATCATGGCTCATCCGGGCATGACCTCTTCTACATGTGGCCTAAAGCTTCCCTGAGATTCCTTTTGGAAAAAACA
>ML838853.1:0-19477 GCA_009831015.1 Picea engelmannii
TGTAATTGTACATATTTGTAAGGTTGTGAAAAAGCTGTTTTTTTTCTCTTTTACTCAATGGCTTCCCACTGACACCCTTTCATCCCACTGTAGGACTTCGGCACAAGGATCCTTTGTCTGTATATATTTTCGTTTTTTTAGGTAGAAAACCTTGATAGGCTATTAATTCCAGAATGTTGGGGATCATGCTGCAACTTTTTCTTGCATGAATATGTAGAGTACTGGAGAATGGATCGATTACAGCCCGGTTGAAGTTCTCGGAGCATCTATGGACATGGATTTTAGTTTGCAGTATGATGATTGGGCATGGAGTTCATGGAGAATGGATCGATTGCAGTTCGGTTGAAGTTCCTCTTGGGCATGGAGTTCATGGAGAATGGATCTATTACAGTCCGGTTGAAGTTCTTATTGGGCATGGAGTTCATGGAGAATGGATCGATTACAGTCTGGTTGAAGTTGAAGTTCTTGGAGCATCTATGTACATGGATTTTAGTTTGCAGTATGATATTGGACATGGAGTTCATGTGAAGAAGTTGGTATTGAGGACATGGAAGAATCGTATCAGTATGGAATGTTTCATTTCTGGATGTTCGACTAATGATAATAATGTATTACTGTTCTATGATTAGAATTTAGAACAGCAAGAACAGACAACAGCCTGTTTTTGAAGTTTTAATAGTATACCATTCTCGACGTTTGAGTGAATTGATAAGATTTTGGCATAAAACTGTTTGTGTTTCTGGTCATTGTCTCGTAAATATATTTAAGTTGTCTTCAACCTGTTTTTATTTGAGGTCATATTTTTAATCTTATCCAGTAAACTTCGCTCTGTAAAGGTTTTGGCCTTATCCAGGAAACTTCGCTTTGTAAAGATTTTGGCAATTAAAATATATCTTGTATTAACATGTAAAGATTTTAAATTTTTGAGTTAAAATGAATATGTATTAATTTATTTTTTATATATTATGATTTATTTTGCAAATTCCATCCAACAACCTTATGTAATACAATTTACAAGATTATAGCTTTAGGTAGGTGGAATTTTACATAATTGTAGGGTTTGCCTATGGTTCTCAGATATATGTAGAGTGCTTATTTCTTGTTATATAATACAATTTACAAGATTATAGCTTTAGGTAGGTGGAATTTTACATAATTGTAGGGTTTGCCTATGGTTCTCAGATATATGTAGAGTGCTTATTGCTTGTTATAGTTAATGGTTTTATTAAAATAAAATAAAATTATATAAAGATGATTATGTAGCAAGATCAAGTGCACATTATATGATTCATATTCTAAAAATTTAAAAGAAAAAAATATGATCATTTAACTCAATATATTTTAAATTTAGTTTATGATCATTCAACTCAATGGATCCTAAATTTAGTTGATCTTTCTTGCCAAGTATAAAAGGTTTTTGATTTGTTGATTTGCATGGTTGTGAATCAAGTGTTAGACTTCAACACATTTATTCACATCATCCCATGTCATACTCATACCTTCGACCCATTATCATTATAGTTTGGGCTACCTCATATTTGAAGGGATTTTCATTATCGATCTCTTACCAAGTGGTTTCTCACATGCTCAATCATAACTCATTATTACATTACAGAGATTTGTAGACATTGATGGTAGTAGTATCCTGGGTCCAATTGAAGACATTGAACATGCATGTCTCTATTTCATCATTTATTCTGAGCCTCTAAGTAGAGATCCCCTCATGGTAGCTCTCCACATGTTCCAACCCCATCCTCTATGGAGCTCCTTTATTGTAGATCTTTGCCCATATGGGTGACCTTGATTCATCACATGTTTTAATTAAAAACAACATTCGTTTTTAGATGTAACATTGATCTAGCTCTATCCATGATCCAATATTGCACTTTGTTTTCAATATTTCATGAGCATGGGTATGCCTGCCTTATTTGTAAAGAGCCTATTGAATGTATTACCTTATTATTGTTAATTTTGCAAGTGGCCTTCTTTCTTGATGTCAGAACTCCTCCCTTCAATCTCGACTCTCTCTTTATATATATCTTTTCTAGCTATATGAATAAGAAACCCATGATGCATTTCAGCTATACAATGTGCTTCTAACCTCACACATCATGGAGCCTCTGTTATCACCCCAATTTCACTCAACTATGACATTTAAGTGATTTTAACCAAAAACATCAACAAGCATAATTAACACAATCTAATACACTTAAAAGGATGGTTATTGGCCAATTGCATGCCATTCACCCTAGTCAAAGATGCAATTGACCAAGTCAAGGTTCACACTAGATTTCTTATTAAATTGGTATGATGGTACAAAAGATCCTTCAATAACTACGTGACTCTGACAAATTCATGAAATGAGGAAGTAAATGACGCATACATACCTAAGGACACCTAAAAGCGATTGGTAGTTGAGTGTGAAACTGGTTAAGGCTCCCATCTCTTCAACATTTGGGAATGCATGAATCCACAACATTTCCAAACCAAAAACATTGTATTAATGTAACTTCACTTTACCTAAAAAATTTCAACCCTACAATTTATCCTATTAGAGTACATTATACATGTATGATAAACATGTAGAATACAATTATGGTGTATATCTTGACAAAGAAAAATTAAAAGAAAATTAAATTACCATGTTTTATTATGTTGTTTATATGATCAAATAGATTGCAAATAATTTTTTTGAGCTTATTTTAGATTTTATGGATTTATACATTATAAATATGTATGGTATCATAGATGTTTTGAAAACAATATCTAATATATGTGTAGGTTATGTAATCCGAGAGTAGATGTTTTTAATCTTCTACTTTGTTAGAATTGCAAACTTTACAAATTATTTCTTCCCAAGGTCTTTTAGGTCTTGTCCACCTCCCAATTTCATTATGAAGTTCATGGTTTTGTTATGGTAGTTATGTTGGAATATTGAAGGGGGGGTGAATCAGTATTACCTTTTTTAACAATTAGCAGTTAATTTTTATATTTTATTGATTACCACAATGAATTGTATGCAAAATCAATTATATAAATATATTTAACACCAATTACAAGGTTTATAAAGAATTGTGAAGGACACCAATCCTCTTTAGAGCACCAACTCTAGGATACACTAATCCCCTTCTTCAGGGCACCAACCCTAGGAAGCACCAACTCCCTTGTCTTTAGGGCACCAACTCCCTTGTATTTATAATTTGCTTAGTAATGATATGAATCCTTCCATGCTCCTCCCTTCCACCCTCACTGCATAAGTATCTTCAACTTTCCTTCTTGGAATCTGCTTTTGCTTTTGATCTTTTGATCTGGACTGCAGAGACACCTTTTTCTCATCACTTCTTCTTGTTTATATACTCTTCCAACTAGTGTGAGCTATAAAACATTGTGTCCCTTTGTTTGGACCATCACACCTCTTCATTTTAACATTAACAATAATCAATTTTATTATTCAAACATTTATTGTTAATTTTTTTAATTTAGTGAGAGTGCTTTTCATAAATCGATCGCAGGTATGGATTGATTTCCACTTTTTTAACTCGATTCCATATTTCTGCAAATATTTGTAGAAACCGATTTCTGCAGAGGCGCTTCCTTCAACCCATTTATATGTGACCATAGGCACAAAACCATAGGCTTATTAATTTAAGCATTGCCTTCTTCTTTTGCCCTTTTTCTTTTTAGCCCCCATATGTCCATTGTTGGGACCGTGTTCTTCAGTACTTCGTCCTCTTTGCAACCTTTCAAATCTCCCAAATCAGATTTCGGCAAAACAGATCGGACGGTCAATATTCAATCCTCCGTTTAGATGTACGATCTAGGCTTATCAAAGGCCTTTCAAGTAAATCGTTGGTTAGGACTTGATCAACAATTGAATGGACGAATCTCGCTCATTTCAGAACTTCGGGCATTTACTGGTGGTGAAACTCCTGAAGTAAAAACTCTCGGAGTGACGTAACTTGCTGACGTGGCATTGATTGAGTGGCTGCCACATGTCACTTAGATTTGTGACTCATGCATACCTGAAATGACAACTGTACTTTGACACTTGTCTTTATCTGATTACTCCGCGTGTCCTTGCTGACGTAGATCTTCTTATGTGGCACATGTTCTTCTCCTGGATCTAACGATCATGATACTTCCCGAAGTGTTCCTCAGATCGGACAACTCATGTCCACTTTGGGACTTCGGGTCATTTGATTTCTCCACTTCCCGATTCTCCCTAAGTGAGATTCCCCGAAGTGTAAACCTCGAGTAACTTGACTTCATCTAATGGTAATTCTTTAACCCAAAAAGGCTTAACACGATCCAACGACTGTCGGGAATTCGTCTATTTAGGATATCGGGCCTTTGTCCTTGCTTATCCTATCCTTCTACTTTACTTGATCCGACGATCAAGATATCTCCCAAAGTGTTTCCTCATATCAGACGACTTGCGTCTACTTCGGGACATTTGTGGTTTACTCTGTCCTTCCACTAAACATGATCTGATGGTCCTGATATCTCCCGAAGTGTTCTTCAGATCGGACGGTCCTCATTTACTTTGGGACTTCGGACTACGAGTGATCTTACTTGTTCTCAACCCTTTTCTCCTGAAGTGGTCAGCGTCGAAGTTTGACCACTATTCTGATCCAACGATTATCATGTATTGTCCAGATCTGATGGTCCTCATTTACTTCGGGACTACAGGGCTCTGGTCTTCGTCTTTGCTTATCCTATCCTTCCACTTAACTTGATCCAATGGTCGATGTGGATTGTGGAACCATAACTTGCGTGTGGTTTAGTTCGTCACCCAAACTCCACAATTGAAGTTGTGTGATTGTTGGTGGATCAACCACAGTCATCGATCTTTGAATCGATGAGATCTGATGGTCTAAACTAATTGCGGGATTGGAAATAACGTGTATTTTAATTCTCCCTTCGCACTCCACAATTTGAAGTTGTGCGATTGTTGGTGGATCAACCACAGTCGTTTATCTTTGAATTGATGAGATCTGACGGTCTAGACTAATTGTGGGATTGGAAATAACATGTAGTTTAATTCTCCCTTTGCGCTCTGCAATCAATCCCTGCCCTTGATCTGGTGCTTGCGTATCCAACGATACTGGTTTGTCCTGTGGGGATTTCAATCCCAATCATGTTTCTGCACTGCGCTTTCCCTTCTGAGCTTCATGTGCGTCATCGACTGTTGACATCAATGATAGTATGTCCAACAAGTTACATGGACCTTGATATATTGATTAATAGGTTGAGGCAACTAGAATCCTATTTTAGTTACTATGGATTTATAGAAATGAAAAATATGTATTTCTCTTCACTAAAAAATGGAGGGATATGCACTTCTATGGCAGGAAATTTTATTTTGAGACTTATTTCTTACCAAGAAGAAGCAAGTTGCACACTAGGAGGAATTTAAGACACTTGCAAAGAAACAATTATATCCCATGGTGTATGAAGGAGAGAAATAATTTTAGTGGCACATCTTAGACAAAGACAATGTTAGGGTCATGTTCTAACCTCTCTATTTAACGACACTTAAGAGTTATTTAACTAATGCATGTGGCCATTTTCTTTGAATAAGGTCCACTAGGTGGTTGGTACTCATTAATGATGAGACCACACGTGGATTAGGGTTCAGGTAGTGAGAAACTATTTATAAAGGTAGAAAGTTATACGATGTTTTGTCAATTATTTTCATTATAATGAGGTTATGTTCATTTGGAGGTTTCTCTCTTGAAGAGGCACATGGACATTTATCTATTTCTAGATTATCAATATAAGGGTTAATATTTTATAGGTTCAATACTCTTGTCCTTCCTATTTTACATTATATAGTTTATATTTCTTTTGACATTGCTCGTAATTCATTGTTTTTGCTACATAAGTACACTACAAGTGGTGTTAGAGTTATTTCTTGTGCAGACAAACATCCAAGTTAAAAAAACGAATATGGGTTTGAGATGTGTTCTGGTGTCTCTAAACACAAAGATTTATCATTTAACAGGTAAAAATGTGGCTAGGAATCATACATGTAGGGCATATAAGTGGGGCCACCTGGTTTGATTCCATTGTACACCTCTGTTGGTACTTGGTGAGTAGTACCACATCAAACATAATTTTCTCACATATTCAATCTTCCATGTACCCTCGGGTATATCAAAATCCCACTAGGCATACTTGAAACTAGCATTACAAAAACCTATTGTCCATTTTGTCTCTATAGTACATTAAACAACACTTGGGGAGATCACTCTAGTGTACCTAGGAATTGAGTAGTACAACAAAATGTGATCCAAAATGGATCATTATCTAATTTTTCATCTATATTGGTACTTTTTGTGTGGAAAGATTGGAGGAAATGGCTTGCAAGGATGATTTTAATGGTAGGTCCCAGTTTGGTGATTTGGGGTCTGAAACCTTCTAGATATAGTTTTAGGCATCAAATGACACATTTTGGGGTACACAATTTATGAGCATGGCTCCCAACCCCTTGATGCTATTCTAAAGAAAAAGATTTTTCTAACGGTTCAAAAATAGCCTCAATTAAAGCTCATATGCAAAAGTTATGCCTCCCACAAGTTGACCTACATTATTGACCACCATGGTACTTAGTGGATGTCATGTCAACCCCATTACTCATAGATGTGTGGATAGTCACATGTGGACTTTCAAGAATATTCTAGAAGGTCAAAAACCCAAACATTAATTGAGGGTTGAGGCATGCAAAAAACCTAACCCTATGCTAAATACTCGACTATTAGGAAGAGAAGGGGTTCCATTCTTTTAGCATTGTACTTCTTCCATAATTGAGTAGAGAATCTAGGAGTGGGATTTGAGAGCATAACATAGGAGGTAGAACATTATATAGAATCCATTGAGGCCACAATGTCAAAGGAAACTCTATAGTGAGTGTCAATGACTAATTAAATTATCTAAAGTGATGTGATCATTTTAGAAACCAATTTGTCATTTAGCTCTCTTATCATGGTTTTCTAGTCACATGGTATTCTTGTTTTCTAAAATTATACCATACAACTTAGTCATAATAGGTCTATTCATGACGATCCTATGATTTGAGGGGTTATTTTTGTCACCACTTTTAAAAATAGGAACAATAGGGGCTATTTTTGTCACCACTTCTTAAAATATGAACAATAGATGTCCAAGGCTCTTTGTCCAAAGCTTAGGAAATCCTTGCTTAACTTCTAGATTGAAAAAGTTGTGGATGTGAGGAAAATGAATATATGTACCAATTTTTAGAATTTTTGCTTGATATCCCTTGATGTTTTTAGTTTCTCCCTTTACAAGACATTTAACCTCAAACTCAATGTCTTATATAGTGGAAGCATCGTCTATTGTTGAAATCATTTGACTATTATTTAAGACATGGGGAAATTCATAAAGATTTTTAAAGTGTAAGTTTGAATCTATGATAACAATATTACCCTACTTATCATAACTTTCTCAATTAAAATGAATGTCCAAAAAGTTTTAAATTCTAATTTGAAATGCTATACAAGTTTATCTTAATTTCTACTTCTATACCACCATTTCTTTATTTAATTAAAATCCTATACTTATTTTTATTTTTATAACATTTTGAGGTTCATTTAAGGCATTCCTAATATTTTATGTGGAACTTTATACTCATTATCATCCTAAAATTTGATTCGATAATTCTTCATTATCATAATTCATTATCACACTGCAAAGATTTGTAGACATTGATGGTAGTAGTGTCCTAGGTCTAGTTGAAGACCTTGAACATGTATGTCTCTATTTCACCATTTATTCTGAGCCTCTAAGTAGAGCTCCCCTCATGGTAGCTATCCACATGTTCCAACCCTGTCCTCCATGGACCTCCTTTATTGTAGATCTTTTCCCATACAGGTGACCTTGATCCATCACATGTTTTAATTAAAAGAAACATTCATTTTTAGATGTAACATTTATCTAGATCTACCCATAATCCAACATTGCACTTTATTTTCAGTATTTCATAAGCATGGGTATGCCTACCTTATTTGTAAAGAGCCTATATGAATGTATCACCTTATTATTGTTAATTTTGCAAGTGGCCTTCTTTCTTGATGTCATAGTTCCTTCCTTCAATCTCGACTCTCTCTTTATATATATATATATATATATATATATATATATATATATATATTCTACCTACATGAGTAAGAGACCCATGATGTATTTCGGCTATACAATGTGCTTCTAACCTCACACATCATGGAGCATCTGTTATCACCCCGATTTCACTCAACTATGACATTTAAGTGATTTTAACCAAAAACATGACAAAGCATAATTAACACAATCTAATACATTGAAAAACATGGTTGTTGGCCATTTGCATGCCATTCACCCTAGTCAAAGATGTAGTTGACCAAGTCAAGGTTCGCACTAGATTTCTTATTAAATTGGTGTGATTGTACAAATATCCTTCAATAGCTATGCGACTCTTGCAAATTCATGAAATGAGGAAGTACATGACCCATAAATACTTAAGGACACCTAAAAGCAATTGGTAGTTGAGTGTGGGACTTGTAAAGGCTCCCATCTCTTTAATATTTGGGAATGCATGAATCCACAACATTTCCAAACCAAAAACATTGGATTAGTGTAACTTCACTTTAACCTAACTTTTTCAATCCTACAATTTATCCTATTAGAGTACATTATACATTTATGATAAAAATGTAAAATACAATTATGATGTAGATCTTGACAAAGAAAAATTAAAAGAAAATTGAATTACCATGTTTTATTACGTTGTTTATATGATCAAATAGATTGCACATAAAATTACTCAGCTTATTTTAGATTTTAGAGATTTACACATTATAA
Source organism: Picea engelmannii (assembly GCA_009831015.1). Lineage (NCBI taxonomy): Eukaryota > Viridiplantae > Streptophyta > Pinopsida > Pinales > Pinaceae > Picea > Picea engelmannii. The sequence continues at coordinate 8,857 of ML838853.1, forward strand.
ATATATTTGGTATCATAAACGTTTTGAAAATGAGATCTAATCTCTGTGTAGGTTATGTAATCAAATAGTAGATGTTTTGATATTCTACTTTGTTAGAATTGCAAACTTTATAATTTCTTTCTTCCAAATGTCTTTAAGGTCTTTTCCACCTCCCAATTTCATTATGAAGTCCATGAAAGTTTGTTCTTATTTTTGCAATATTTATTTTCTTATTAAAACTAGCATCAATGGAAATATCATATTGATCTTCAAAGGTAGGGGTAATGGACTCTTTCTAGTAAACCATTTTTCTTATTCTCAATCTCATTGTAGCATCATAGGTTTTGTTTAAGTTAGTTACGACTATATTGTTAATGGTGTTGATATTATGAAGGGCATCATCTTCTACTATGCCTCGATAATGAAGACATGAAGCAACATCTTGAGTCCACCCTCTCTTTAGCTTCAAGTGATTTGTACTAATGTTTCAAGATGCTATAGGAAGCATTTCTTTCTTCATGTTAACCAACTTATACTTGTACAATAAGTACCTTGTCATAACATTACTCTCCTTAAGTGGGAGAAAGTCCTCTAAAAGAAGGATAGGGTAGGGAGCACTACTTTAATTATAAGATCATGTGTTATAGAAATATTTAGGATTTGCTAAATTTCCTCCATGTCTCCTTAGAAGTACTACAACCCCAAACTTCACAGCCATACAAAATTGTTGAGATAACAAGCATGTCAAAATAAACTTCTTTTTTCCTAGAACCAAAACTTAGCATATGTACAATTATTTCAAACTTGAACAAAATTAAAGGCTTTTCAACCTCCACTAACCCTTTTTTCAACACTATAGTTCCAATGTATCTTATGATGGATGCCAATTCCAATATATTTATATGAAGTTGCTTCTTCTAAGATATGGTTATTATAAACAAACTTTGGGCACGTGACTCTTTTAGACTTGATGATCATATATGTTTATTTTATTAGTATGCATGCTCATCCCAGAGTTAGTGCAAAAAAAATGAGAATTTTAAGCTTCTTTTAGAGACCTGCACCCCCTGCTTCCTCTAGGAAATATTTTAATCTATTTACAAAAATGCCAAAAAGAGTAGGGGACAAAAGACATCCTTACTTGACTCCAATTATTTTCTTCCCCCGTTGCTTCTAAATTTGGAAATGACTCTCATATAACCTTATCACTGTAGCTCCCAACTCAAAAGGGTTCCCAATATCTTCTAGATTCTTCCCAAGGTTGTTTTGAGGAATTGCACAAAAGATTTTTTGAAGTCAATGAAACAACACTGGACATTATCTTTGTTATTTTCATACTCTTCATTGATAATCCTAAGAGTAACTAAATCATGTGATAACTTTAGAAACCAACTTGTCGTTTAGCTCTCTTCTCATGGTTTTCTAGTCACATGCTAATCTCCTTTTCTAAAATTATACCATACAACTTAGCTATAAAATGGATATTCATGATGATCCTATAATTTGAGAGGTTATTTTTGTCACCACTTTTAAAATAAGAACAATAAGGCTATTTGTCCAAAGATTAAGAAATCCTTACTTAACTACTAGATTGAAAAGGTTGTGAATGTAAGGAAAAGAAATAAAGGCACCCAATTTTCAAAATTTTGCTTGATATTTCTCTATATTTTAGTTTTTCCCTTAACCCCAAACTCAATGTTTTACTAGTAAAATCATTTAACTGTTATTTAAAACATTAAAAAATTCATACATATTTGTAAGGTATGAATTCTAATCTTCGATAACAATCTTATCCTATTTATTATAACACAATTAAGATAAATGTCAAAAAAAAAAAAAAAAAAACTATTAAGTTCTAGCGCATGTTTCTCTTGATTCCTATTTATATATTGACGTTTTTTTATTTTAATTAAACTTATATACTTTTTATTTTCATAATATTTTTCAGTTCATTGAACATATCTGTGATATGTTTTTTTGGGAACCACAAAAAATGGTTTGACAATTATTTTTTGAAAGATGTAATGAAATAATGCTTTTAAATACACGTTGAGAATTTTGTTATAAAATTACGAGGCACATCTTTAATATTTTTATACTTTGAGAGTTTTTTTTCATATCATGCATCAATTAAAAAATGTAATGGAATAATACTTTTAAATATTATAAAATTATTATAAAATTATGAGACACATATTTTATATTATTATAAGTTGAGAGTTTTTATATCATGCATCAATTAAAAAATCTAAAATCACTAGGCACATTTTTATTGGCTTATTCATTCTTATATAAATGGAAAATCAGTATGAAAAAAAAAAAAACACTAATTACTCATTTTTATATAAATGAAAAATCAATCTATAAATATAACATAAAAAATAAAAAATAAGATGATGTAGATTATCATCAACCAATAAAAACTTAATTTTAAAATTAAAAAAAATATTTTATATTTTAATTTATATAAATAAATAAAATTAGATGTTTCTATAATTTGAAGGGTTAATTTTGTTACCACTTATAAAAATAAAATAATAATAATTAAATTGAAAAAGTTGTGGATGTAAGAAAAAGGAATAGAGGCACCCATTTTTAGAATTTGTGTTCGATATTTTTTTTTATGTTTTCCATTTTCCCTTCACACGACCTTCAACCCCAAATTCAATATCTTTTACTTATGGTTGAAATCTTTTCACTGTTATTTAAGGAATTAAGATATTTATACATATTTTTAAAATATCAATTTTAATTTTCAAATAACAATCTTATCTTGTGTATTGTTTTTGAGATGTAGGATAGTTGGCGATGGAGTGTATTGTTAAAGTACTTTGTGATGTTAAAGTCACTTTGTGATACAAAGTGTATTGTTAAGACACTTTATGATGTTAAAGTCACTCTGTGATATTAAAGTCACTGATTCGAAACATGTTAAAGGTTGGTATGGCCCAGATACAATCCCCCAAACAAACTAACAAAAAAAATAAAAATATCTTACCCTACTTATTATAACTTTATTATAGCTTTATCAATTAAGATGAATGTATAAATAATTTTAAATTCTAATTTAAAAAGTTGGGCATGTTTCTGATGATTTCTACTTATGTATTGTTGCTTCTGTATTTTAATTAAAATCCTATGCTTTTTATTTTCATAATATTAAATCCTATACTTTTTATTTTCATAATATTTTGGACTTCATGTATTGTCGTTTTTCTATTTTAATTAAAATTTTATGCTTTTTATTTTCATAATATTTTGGATTTCATTTAAAGTATTTTTATGCTTTTTATTTTCATAATATTTTGGATTTCATTTAAAGTATTTGTGATATAAATCATTGGTTTGACCATTTTTTTTTAAATGTGATGGAATAATGCTTTTAAATATTGAGAATTTTGTTATAAAATTATGAGGTACATTTTTATTGGTTTATTCATTTTTATATAAAATGTAAATATAACATAAAAAGAAAGAAAATAGAAAAAATACAATAAAGCAAGATGATGTAGATTATGATCGAAGAGTAAAAAATGAATTTTATATTAAAAATAATCCTATGTTAAAATGAGTATTTAAATTTTATTTTTCTCTCCTGGATGGGGTGACACGTATTGAGGATGAGGAAAACCACGTGATGGCACCTCAGAGGCTTGACGAGATGATAGACACAACTGGTTCATTACACGGTTATATCATGGACACACATACGAGAGGTGGAAAGAGACAACCAAGGGAAGAGGTGGCTCGTACAGGCTCGCCTCATGTGAATTTTGATGAGAGAAATTAACAACCTTAGTGTGCAAGCTCGTGGGCATACATATATCTCAACGAAGAATACGGTGAAAGATCTAGAAGCTATCATGGAGAGTACTCAATGAAATCATGGCACCAAGAGGAGAAGTTTTGAAGGGATGATGTGGTGGGTAACTCAGGAATTTCATCATCCCAACGAGAAATCCTATTTCAAGTGGATCCTCATATGAGAGAGTTGGGAGAAGCGATTCCTGGTAGGCGCTAGCGAAAGGCCTAGAGCCCTGGGCGCCACTCAAGGGGCAGAGGTGGAGAAAAGTGCTAAGGGCCCTGTGAGTAGCTTGGGGTGAGCAGGGAGTGTGGAGTGATAAAGCACTGGGGTAAGGTCAAAGAGTAAGAAAAGACTGTGTCGGCCATTTCACAGAATTCTTGGCTTTACAAGTCGACCTTCCCGTATATCAAGTACTTCTTAGAATCAAAAGTATATTTTTCCTATACTCGAGCTAGTATGGAGGGTCCCCATTGACTTCCAACCAACAGGTTAAGCTCTTATCGACTACGACAAATTTCTCTGAGAGTTTGACCTAGAGTCACACCCTGGCCCTGTTTACATCATTGATAGGTAACCTTGTGCTCAACAAATGACATCCCATCTGTTATCACTCCAGGAAACTCTCTTAGGTTGTATCTCAGAGATGCCTGGTAACTTAACTAATTTTGCAATGGTTCACTCAATGATGGGTAATGATTGGATCAAGATGAATATCTAACTCACTGGATTGTATCCTCAAGACAGTCTAGGTATATTCAAGTAGTACAAGGCCTTCGAAAGCTATTATTAGATAGGTTGTGAATCAAATGGATAAGAAACTAATCAATTAACTAGAACATACATAAAACAATATATATGATGCGTCAACAAACTAGCAGTGAATGCGTATGATCCTTTCTTAATAATCAAAGGTAAGATGACAGTTACCATAGGACTGTAAACAGGGACAAAGAAATAATTTCAACTCATAGGCATAGAACAGAGATGAAAAGAAAGTCTGACAATAACAATGAAAGAAGCTTGTAGGCTGAATATATTAAAGAAAGTGTCTTTATCACAATAGCAGTATAGTTTAGAACTCAAAGTTGAACTCTTTGGTTCATCAAAAGTTTGTGGCTTTATGGACTTTACATCAAATATTCAGATCCTAGAATACTGGATCGAATTTACCAAAAATAGAAAATCAATAACTGACACAAGAAAATAGGTAGAGATCCTATAAAATAGGTCAACTCCTTATCTCAAGTGATCTTCATGACTTTCAAAATATTCGATAGGTGTATTAATCCTTCCAAGGCTGATGGGTCTTCATAAGATATGGGACAAATCGAAATTGCCACCTGCTGGCAATAAGTCAGTTTTTTCCCAGAAAATAGGTAATCAATTTAACCTTTACACCTTGCTAGGCATCTCCAAAATCAAAACAGAATCTTGATAATGATGACCTTAATTATTATCTATCGTTTGGAACCGTTCCTGAGGCATTTGGATAAGAAAAACTTGGATCTGTGCAAAAACAATACCTCTTTGCCCTGTCGGTGCTTTCAGTGCTAAAATAGACAAAATCTATGCAAGTTAGCTATCGAAAGCTCTGCTTTCTATGGCTAATGAACAATTGAAATGTTCGCCTAAGCCATCGAAAGTTCTGTCTTAGTGAAAAAATAACAAAGTTGCACAATACCTTTTGCCTTAGCTTTAAAACACCTTAAGGTTGATCTTTTGAAGCCTCTGCACCTTGTTCAAGTTATGGAATGGCTGTAGGGTTGTTGGCTGCCTCTGGATCATTCCAATGGATGGCTACATCTGCCAGGGTTTCAAGATTAGCCTGTGGTTGAGGTTGAGGTCTTAAAGACATAGCTCGCAACCTTAAAGACCTGACCTTTTTCTTCAAGTGCATAGCTACCTTCCATAGGTTGTTGTAGTCTTTTACAATCTTCTTCTTCTTTTTCTTTTCCTTTATGATTTCATGGGCTAATTTTTCTAGGGATGAACTGGTTTCTGCAAAATTCTTTGACAAGATTTCGTATCTAGCTTTAATCACCCTCTCTAGCACTTCTTGTTGTTTTATTTTCTTTTTGAGTTTCTTGATTTTCTTTGCTCTGTTTTTCTTTGGCTTGCTAGATGAGGCCTCTGAAACTTGCATTTCATGCTCATCCTTGGGTGTAGGTGATGGAATATCTTCATACCTTGTTGTGAATGGATCTACATACACTGTTGTAACTGGATCTTCATACATTGTTGTAACTGGATCTTCATACACTGCTGTAACTGGATCTTCTGCTAGGATTTCCCTTTGCTCTTCTTCGGCCTGGTGCTCTTCATCCTCAAAGTCTGTATAGGGGAGATTTAGGATCTTCTTGTCCACTGGAGGCTCTTCTGCCTTCTCTGCCTCTTTGCTAAAATTTAGTTTCTTCTTAGTTTTTTTAGGCTTAGAAGATGGAGAGACTTGATCAACTGGAACTGGAGAGATGGCTCTCCTTTTCCTCTTTCCAATTCTGGGAGTAGAAGACTTCTTTGAAGAAGAACTCTTCTTATCTTCTGGTTGTACATCAATCTGAAAATCGTTCCATAATAAGAAGTAATTCCATTCCTTGCTCCTTCTCTGCAACAACTCACAAACCAAGAGTTTAATCAAACCATGATGGGATAAACTGCTTGCAACCTTGTTTGGCTTAGCTTTGACCTAATGAGCCATCTTAGTTAAGCTTTTGTAGAGGTAAAAAGGCAGATTGAGTGGGATCCTACCAGTGAAATGGTTCATAAGTTTAAAATGATAGATCATCACCCTATTGTATCTACCTTCACAAGTTATATAAACAAGGATTTCCTTCAATAAATGTTGCCATTTCTCTTCAAGAAAAGACATAGGAATGTCTTTCTTCCATACCAAACATTTGTGTTCTAGTTTCAGGTATGACATAAATTCAACATCCTTTGTGATAGTGGTTTTGAACCAGTTTTCTCTAGTCCTTAGAAGCTCTATCACTTCAGCTACGAGGGCTTCATCCACTTGGAATTCATCTTGGCCAATGATTGTTTTTCTTCCATCAAAATTCAGAGCAAAAGCTTCTGCCACCTGCTGGTGAGAGCTCTGTAATTTTTCACAAAATTTGTAGCAACCTGCGTCCTCGAAGAGTTGACACACATCTGGGTGTGATTCTAGGTAACAAATATCATCAAGTTCCTTCCTCAGAGCTGGTCCCCCTTTCTTCATCTTTCGGAATGCTCCTGTACACCTGCAATTGGAAATTCGGGCTTGGAGGGAGAATGCACAACGCAAAATTAGGGAGCTTTGGCTTAGCTGTGACATAAATGAAAAATATGAGATATGCACTAAGAAAAAGACCTTGATTACAAGGAACGTGAAAGATTTGAGGTCATCATGATTGGTAATCTTGAATGATGGAAATGTACACAACCACGTGCTTTAATGAAACTGAAGTTTAAAAAGATTTGATGTATCACACCGAGATGAGATCCAAGTCTTCAAATGATTTTGCTTCTGTCTTTTCGGCGGTTAATTGCAATCATAACACTTCAACTTGACAATTCTGACGCGTGAAAAGACATGTTGATTGTTTCCAAGCTCATGTGCTTTCAGTGGCTAAATAGCCCCGAATTTCGGTTTTATGCTGCTGAAAGTTAGAGCTTTCGGTGGCTTAGAAGCGCTTTTGGAGAGGCACTTAGCCACCGAAACTTGTGTTTTAAAATTTTTGAAATAAAAATCAAATCCGACTTTTTCAAAACTTTATTACAAACATAAGGTTCTCAAAAATGAACCTTGAAAAATTTTAGAACTGCATTTTTCAATGACTTCCTATCACCTAAATTAACAAAACTGACTGTTTTATTTAAGGAGATAACACCATCATTGGTCATTGACTGAGTCGTTTCCCTTGTCTTCAAAGACAATAACATTATTCACACATTGGGATTCATGCAGTACCTTGGATTCCATTTGTCCCCATTGTTGGTTTCCCTGCCTTTGTCGGCAGTCTTCATTATTGGCTTCTATTCAAAGGGTCTCTTTGGTGTGCTATTTACATCTGGTGCACATGGGAGAGATACTTCATGGTGGTCCTTTCAATCTTTTTTTTATTCCTTCCAAATCTTTTGCCTTCTTCTACTCCTCGTCTTGGTTGATGGGGGATGCCTTTATACCCTTCTTCCAATAGATCTCTTCCTATCAACTTCAACACTTCTTTCTCCGGGAAATGAATCTAGAGTAGTTATTAATACCTTGGGGCTTGCAGTCATTAGTGGCAGGTTCACTCGCTATTGACAGTGAGAATACATCATTGTCCCCTAATCGATAGATTCTACCAAGTGTTCGACGTCATATCCTCTATTCACACTTGTTATATTGTACTAGGTAACTTGATGCCCATTATTATTATCGATGGGTTGTCTCACGTTTGTTAATGATATACATTAATGACCGGTAATCAAACAATGCCTCACTATGTTCAACTTCAACACATCTATTTGCATAGTGCAGATTTGTACCACAATAGTTGATTTGAAGACCTTGAGAATGTAGTAGCATGACCCCTTTTATGTTGTTTCCCGAGTTGCGTTTGGACAGTACCACTCTTCACATCGGTACTTGTGAAGGATCAATCATCCGTCTCTTTCCTCCAATTATCCTTCATTGATTTTGAGACATAGATCCACTGTGTATCTCTTTCATGGCTATAATATCTAATTGACATAGATCCATTGTGTACCTCTTTCGTGACCATTTTCATTTCTTTCTATATATACATTCTTCATGGACCTGCAATGTACTTGTTTGGAGGCCATGCTTGTAATCACACCTGAGCATGGATATGCCTACCTTAGGAATTGAGTATTCTAACTTCTTTCTATGGTTAGTTTTTGTTCTTAGATTGGATTTCGATGACCTTCACCCTGGCTTACTGCTCTTCGAAGACTTATACTGTATTTCGACCATTAGTTGTTCTTCTGAACTCACACATTAGGGGGCATTTTTTATAGCATTAATTCCCACCATTGAAGCATTGATGATCTTATTGGCCTAGTCCCTATCCTACTTGTAGACACCTTTTCCCCACACCTCCTTGAAATATTCTAAAAAATGCTTTTTTGGAACTTGTATGATCCCTAGTAATTATACAACATATGTATACACGGGTTTCCCAAAGGAAAGTCATGGACATGTTAATAAATGCTCAAAAAAATATATTTTTCTAATTAAAAGTTGAGTTATGGGTTTGGTTCGTTTCCTAACTCCTTTTACCTATACTGAACCATCTTTAACCAACTAGATATGGATTAAATAAAGAATTTGGTCCAAGGGGACTGGCTGGAAACTACAGTAAACTTGGGGAGACTGCTTGGAAAAATGTGAGTGTAACACCCTGTTTCCCTCAGTCTGTAAATATAACTATATTGGCCAAGGATTATGGCAAACTCGAAGGTGTGAATGTTTGATTTGATAAACCTTTGTATAAAAGGTTGATGAATGTAAATTATGTTATGAATATGTGTTTCATGACTACTGGGAGGGGGGTGTGCTAAAAGAGACCACAATGGCTAATAAAAAGGTGGTGGAAGGGACCTGGAATGGTTGCGTTAACTTCCACCGAACCAGTACCATACTGGTTTTACTTGCTCAAATACCAAAGCAACTCTTTGAACCTGAATGAATTCCCCGTCAGGATGGTAGGTGGGGAGGCTCCTCAAGAGTTAATGAGGGGATGGGGGCGAACCGTCCATCCATAAAGATCTCAGACCTGACCACGAATGAGGACATTCACACCACATGCAATCTTGTAGAGGGATGCAAGAAAGGAAGTGTGGGGGTGGGTAGGGAGAGAGCAGCAAAGATCGCAGAGAGGATCCTAAGCTATCGAATCAGATGAAGTTCTGACCATAGGAGAAGGAGAGTAACCTTCGTCCTCGATTATTTTTCTGTATCTGGAGAAGGAGAGTAACCTTCATCCTTGAATTCCATTGAGCTGGAGGTAAGAGATTGAATCTCATAACATCGTGGTCTAGCTCAGGGGTGGCTAGTGGTAAATCCGTTTGGAGTCATTGAGCCTATGGTTGGGTGGAAACGAGCACCCATCTCAGCAGTCGCATCACGCCCTGTGAATGTGATAAGTGTTTTATGCCTTGTATTTTGAATTAAATATCATGGATACACGCTCATGTTTATACACTCAAAAATGGTTTCTGTGTCGAAGGATTTCCTGGTGTTTTAGACTGGAAGTAATGGATGCATGTGTATACTTATTTTCCATAGTTGGTTTATGTACAAAATGATTAAGTCCGGAGCATGGGTTCATTCTACCGAGAATCGTCTCATCTTCTTGATTCTCGTGGTGTTCTAATTTAACCCCTTGAAATCATATTCCCCAGGGAATTGCATCATATCTTAGAGTCAGAGCAATCTCCTTGGTATGGCTACCGCTACAGTAAATGCACGATTTTACCTTGCCCCGATGTCCTAGCTCCTAACTTGGTGAGTTAGGAAGGCACTTCATTTAGGTCAGTAGCCTAGGGACTTCGAAACACGCCCGAGCTCTTACCCAGAAACCCGAATAAGAGTAGGGATAACTTGCCCAAGAATCATTTGAAGGTTCAGTTGACCTAGGTTTGGGAACCTTGTGCAAGAAAGAGTTATTTTTTGAAAGCCTCAGAGCCATGGAAGCTTGAAGCTCTGAGAGATTGATTTCCGTTGCCCGAGTTCAGAAAAGATAGTGGATCGAATTATCGAAAAGGAGTACCCCTTTTGTTTGGTAGACGAACAAATGAGATCCTTCTGGGAGTATCCCAGGTCTGTCAGGACCAATGGATCTAGACGAGGAGCGC
>ML838853.1:32945-43795 GCA_009831015.1 Picea engelmannii
AAACTTGGATATTTGTGGCAAGGTGAATAATCATTGTTTCCCAGAATTACCGATAATATTACAAGTCAAACAAAGATGGTATATGACCATGCGATCGACAAAGGAAAACTTAGATTCAATATTTTGGAGATACAAGTAGAAAGTGTTGTAGACCTACTACATGATTGTTTCAAGTGTTAGATAACAAGCATATGGATAGAAGGGAAACATATGCCAAAGAAAGGGAGAAACAAGAGGAAAAAACCTTTCTTTGGGAATACGAACCTTAGAATTCTAGAAGACCTTTTAGAGTTGAATTTGAAGTGGAGATAAAGTCATATGATACTTAGATGGACCTTGATAGATTGATTAATTGGTTGAGGCAACTAGAATCATATTTTAGTGACTATGGGTTTATAGAAATGAAAAATATTTATTTCTCTTGACTGAAAAATGGAGGGACATGCACTTCTATGGCATGAAATTATATTTCAAGAAATATTTCTTACCAAGAAGAAGCAAGTTGCACACTATGAGGAATTTAAGACACTTACTAAGAAACAATTATATCTTATGATGTATGAAGAAGAGAAATAATTTTAGTGGCACATCTTAGACAAAGACAATGTTAGGGTCATGCTATAACCTCCTTACATGGTAGTTGGTACTCATTAATGATGGGACGATAATTGGATTAGGGTTTGGGTAGTGAGAAACTATTTATAGAGGTAGAAAGCTATGCAATGTTTTGTTAATTATTATCATTATAATGGGGCTCTGTTCATTTGGAGGTTGCCCTCTTGAAGAGGCTTGTGGGCATTTATCTCTTTCTAGATTATCAATATAAAGGTTAATATTCTATAGGTTCAATATTCTTGTTCTTCCTATTTTATAGTATATAGTTTATATTTCTTTTGATATTGCTCTTAATTCATTGTTTTTGCTACATAAGTACACTACAAGTGGTATTAGAGCTCTTTCTTGTGTATAAAAACACCCAAGTTAAAAAAAATATAGGCTTGAGACATGTTTTGGTATCTCTAAACACAAAGATTTATCATTTAACAGGTAAAAATGTCGCTAGGAAGCATACATGTAGGGCATATAAGTGGGGCCACCCAGTTGGATTCCTTGTACACCTTTAATGGTACTTGGTGAGTAGTACCACATCAACCATAATTTTATCATAGATTCAATCTTCCATGTACCATGAGGTATATCAAAATCTCCCTAGGCATACTTGAAACTAGCATTACAAAAACTTGTTGTCCATTTTGTCTCTATACACTAAACAACAATTGGGGATATCACTCTCATGTACCTATGAATTGAGTAGTATGACTAAAGGTGATCAAGAATGGATCATTATATAATTTTTCATCTGTCTTGGTACTTTTTAGGTGGAAACATATGAGGAATTGGCTTGCAAGGCCGATTTTAGTGGTAGGTCCCAATTTGGTGATTTGGGGTCTAAAACCTTCTAGAGCCAGTTTGAGGCATCAGATGGCACTTTTTGGGATCAAAATTTTATGAGCATAGCTCCCAAGCCCTTGATGTTATTCTATAGAACAAGAGCTTTCCAGTGGTTCAAAAATCACCTCAACTGAAGCTCATATGCATAAGTTATGCCTCCCGCAAGTTGACCTACCGTATTGATCACCATGGTACAGAGTGGATGCCACGTATGCGCCATTACTCACATATGTGGGGCTAGTCACATGTGGACTTTCAAGAATATTCTAGAAGGTCTAAAATGCTAACATTAATTGAGGATTGAGGTATGCCAAAAACCTAACCCTATGCTAAATAGTCGGCTGCTAGGAAGAGAAGGGGTTTCACTTTTAGCATTATACTTGTTCTATAATTGAGGAGAGCACCTACGAGTGAGATTTGAGAGAATAAAAGAGGAGCTAGAACATTCTATAGAATCCATTCATGCCACAGAGTCAAAGGAAACTCTATAGTGAGTGTCGATAATCTTAAGAACTTAATTAAATTATCTAAAGTGATGTGATAATTTTAGAAACAAACTTGTCCTTTAGCTCTCTTATCATGGTTTTCTAGTTACATGCTACTCTCATTTTCTAAAATTATATCATACAACATAGACATAATATGGCTATTCATGATGATTCTATTATTTGAGGGGTTATTTTTGTCACCACTTTTAAAAATAAGAATAACAGGGATTATTTTTTACGTCACTTTTTAAAATAGGAACAATACATGTCCAAAACTCTTTGTCCAAATCTTAAAAAATCCTTACTTAACTACTATATTGAAAAAGTTGTGGGTGTGAGGAATAAGAATAGATATACCAATTTTTAAAATTTTTACTTTATATCCTTTGATGCTTTTAGTTTTTTCCATTGTAAGACATTTAACCTTAAGCGAAAGCATTATGTTGTTGAAATCATTTAACTATTATTTAAGACACCAGGAGATTCATAAATATTTTTAAAATATAAGTTTGAATCTCTAATAACAATTTTACTAATGAAAATGAGTGTACAATTTTTTTTAAATTGTTTACTATGACTTTTTCAATAAAAATGAAAAATGAAAATGAATATGAGTGTACAAATTTTTTTAAATTGCTTACTATGACTTTCTTAATAAAAATGAGTATGAGTGTCCAATTTTTTTTTGAGTTATGTAGTGCCATTTCTTAGTCCCGTGAGACAGCGCGGTTGGTAAAGTCTTTTCTCCATGTTGGGAGGAGGTCTTGAGTTCTATTCCGGCTGGGTCTCCGGGACGAATTGTAATGGCTGCTAGTGCCAGTCTGGACAGTGATGTAAATGATTTATATCTCTAATATAAATCGAGTTAATTTCTCATGGAAAAAAAATGTAGTGCCATTTCTTTATTTAATTAAAATCCCATATTTTTTGTTTTTATAACATTTTAAGGTTGATTTAAGGTATTTCTAATATTTTATGTGGTAACTTTATACTCGTTGTCATCCTAAAATGTGATTCGACAATTCTTCTATTTAAGAAATGTAATGGAAGAATGTGATTCGACAATTCTTCTAGAATGCTTTTAATTCTTGAATACACGTCGAGATTTTTAAAAGCAATGTAATGAAAGAATGCTTCTAGAAGAAATGTAATGGAATAATGCTTTTCAATACACATTGAAATTTTTTTGTTATAAAGTTACGAGGCACGTTTTTATAATTTTTGTTTTTATATTATGTATCTATTAAAAAAAATCATAATACACTTAAGTCGAGAATTTACTCACTCATTATTAAGTCTTAATGATATAGAGAATTTACTTAGCCATTATTAAGTTTTAATGAGAGAATTTACTTTCATTATTATATAGCTTGACAAGTCTTAACGAATTATAATTGAGTCAATTTTCTACGGAAAAAAGTTCACTCATTCTAAATAAATTGAAAAGCAATGTGTAGATAATAACATGAAAAGAAGGAGAAAATATAATGTAGATTATGATGAATAAGTAAAAGTTTAATTTTATATTTAAAACTATCTATTGGTATTTATGAATTCTGGCATTCCATATATCTAGTGATGTACTCGACGATCTTTTTCTTCATATCTGACCAAAAGTAATGGCTCTTGATCGTTGACACGATTTTCTGATATCCATGGTGCCCTGCATAAGGAACATTATGCATTTCATGAAAAATCATACATTTCAAGTCCTGGACATTTGGAACGAAAATCCTGTTCTTGCGCAACAATATTCCATCTATTCCCAACTTATAATCATCCACCTTCTGAAGTATCTTCCCCTACTATAACATTGCTACCAATTCTCTGTACTGTTGTTCTGCATTGGCAGCCTCCAAAATTTTGCTTTTAACATCAGTTTGGTACATGCTAATGGCTGAAGTATGTAACTCATGCACCTTCCTGCTAAGTGCATCAACCACTTTATTCTCCTTTCCTTTGATATGCTTTATATCAAAATCATATTCGCTTAGAAATTCTAACCAGCTGTTTTGCCTAGCATTTAGATGTGGCTGATCAAATAAATATTTCAGACCATTGTGGTCTGTTCTTAGCTCAAACCTCTTTCCCATGAGGTAGTGTCTCCATTTCCTCAAGACATGCACTATGGCTGCCAACTCCAAATCGTGAGTGGCATAGTTTCTTTCATGATCCTTCAACTTCCTTGATTCATAACATATGACAAACCCATTTTGACTGAGGACTCCACCAAGTCCTTCATTACATGCATCAGTGCATACAATGAAGTCTTCTTCTGGGTCTATGATCCTTAATATTGGAGCACTTGTCAATAATTGTTTCAAGTGTTGGAAACTTCTTTCACAATCCAGTGTCCACTGAAACTTCACTCCCTTTCTTTGCAAGGAAGTGATTGGATGTGTAATCTTCGAGAATCCTTCAATAAATCTTCTGTAGTAACCTGCAAGACTCATGAATGATCTCACCTCTGTCACATTCTTCGGTGATGACCATTCTCTAATGGCCTCTATCTTCTTAGGATCCACTGCTATCCCATCCTTTGAAATGATATGCCCCAAATAATGAATATGTTTCTGATAAAATGAGCACTTGCTCAATTTGGCATATAACTGTCGTTCCCTTAATACTTGCAACACCATCCTCAAATGATGTTCATGCTCTTCCTATGACTTGGAATATATAAGAATGTCATCCAAAAAGACAATGACAAACTTGTCCAAATACTCTCGGAAAACACCATTCATTAAGCACATGAAAACAGCTGGTGCATTTGACAACCCAAATGGTACCATTGTGAACTCATAATGACCATACCTTGTCCTAAAGGTGGTCTTGCTAATATCTTCATCTTTAATTCTTACCTGATGGTATCCTGATCTGAGATCTATCTTTGAAAATATCTTTGCATCCTTCAATTGATAGTCACTTTATTCAACTGTCTGAAGTCAATGCACAACCTTAGTGTTCCATCCTTCTTTCTCACAAACAAGACTAGGGCACCCCAAGGTGACACGCTTGGGTGTATATACCCCTTCTTCAGAAGTTCTTCAAGCTGCATTTGCAACTCCTTCAATTCTGGTGTACTCATTCTGTAAGGAGTCTTTGATATTGGTACTGCACCAGGCATAAAATTTATAGAGAAATCAATGTCTCTCCTTGGGGGTAGTCCTGGTACCTCCTTGAACACATCCTCAAAATCTTCCAGGACTGCATAATCTTCCAAATTTGGCACCTTATCTTTAGGTGTCTCTTCCAAATGATCCGAAAATATTTGACATCCTTTTCTGTAACATTTCTTCAACTGCAATGCTGAAATTTCTCTAATGGTTATTGCCCTGGGAATTCCCTGTATCTTCCTTAGTTTCCCTTCCTCATCCAGGAAAATAAATGCTTTGTTGTGAAAACATAAGAGAGTGTGGTGTTGGTCCAACCAATCCATCCCAATTAGACAGTCATAGGAACCTAAAGGCAAGATGTTCAAATCCTCCTTGGTGTTCAGTCCATTCATGTCTACGAGGCATGACTTAACCATATCATTAACTTTTCTTCTGGCTCCTGTAGCCAGTTGCACCAACCAGGATTTCCCATGCTTGCTTCTTGGCAATTGGAAACTTTCCACCATCTTAGGGTCTATATAACTATGACTAGCTCCTGAATCAATTAAAATAACAAGGGTTTGGCTGTTGATCATACCTTCCACTTCAATCATGTGGGACTGATACTCTGCTTGCTTGTTGTCCAGGGCTACATAAATCATTGGCACATATTTGCCCATGTCCTCTATTGTCTCAACCCGTTGTACATTGTGAACAACCCTACTTTTTTCACCTCTCTGAGGAAAACCTTTGAACCTATGGTCCCCTTTACAACCCCAACATTGCTTAGGTGGTTGTCTTGGCCCTTGACTTCCTGTGTCAATCACTCTGGGTTCTTTATGTGTTTGCTGCCCTTGTGGATTATTTCTGAAGAATGGTGGCTTAGCTTCCTTCTTCCTCTGATCCATCTTGAATTTCTTATTGTCTTTCCAAGCCTTTTGGAAAGTTGGCTTTGCTTTCTACTTATCATATAAGCATTTATCTCTCCTTATGGTCTCTTCTAATGTCTTGGGATCATCATACTGTATTTTGTCATTGATGAACGATGACAATCCACTTAAATACCTTTGAATCTTGACTATCTCACCCTTGATGAAAGAGACATACTTTAGTAGTTCCAGAAACCTCCTCTCATATTCATCTATGGTCGTACTTCCAAGCTTAATTTCAAAGAACTATTTCATTTTCTTGTCATAGTACCTTTTAGTTAAGTACTTCTTCTCAAAATACTTCTTGAATTCCTTCCAAGTAACACTTTTCTCTACAATGTGTTGCACCTACACAAGTTGATCCCACCACATGGAGGCCTTTCCTTTGAGTTGATAGATAGTGATTCTACCTTCTGCATAAGAAGAAAATTATGCAATTGAAAATATTTCCTCATGCCTAGCAACCATGTTTCTGCATCTTCATCCTTTTTGTGCTCACCATCAAATGTAGGAGGTTTGATTTTGTTCATTTCTCCTCCCAACTCATACACCCCAGATCTCTTATACCTTATGACAGGGGATAGGCTGGAGCTGTTGCCTACTCTCTTATAGGGATGATTTTAGGGGCTAAATTTCACTCATGGGCTAATTTTCCATGGTTTTTCCAAAAACGAGATTCGCTATTTTAAAAATGATTCGCCCAACTTCTATAGGATAAAATTATTTTACCTTAAAAATCACCAAAAATTTATAAAAACTATATAAAATACTTAGAAATTTGAATATTTTTACAAAAATATCGCCAAACATTTATATTTGACATAAGAAGGATTCGTAAGATTCGCCAAGGTTTCTACATTTTAAAATACATTTCCATCCTTAAAATCATCCCTGCGAGTCTCTTATTGGAATGCCTTTGGGAATGATGGTGATATCTACTAGCACTTTTTACTTTTCCTTTCTCCTCTGAAGATTTGTGACTCTCAGATTTACTTGAGTCACTCTCCTTAACCAATTTTTGTTCTATTCTGTTCAAACCCTCCAATAGCTTCATGTTGAAGTCATCCTGCTGCTCTTTGGCTTTCATAAGCCTTTCATTATCAACTTTATGGTTTTGGACATCCTTTTGCAAATTCTTAATGGTCTCAGTCATATTCATATCTTCATTCCTTTCTTCTCCGTGTTCGTTGGAGTTCGTTCCTTCCATGCCCAAATGGACATCCACCCCTCTGCTCTCATTTTGCTGACTGTAATTCCCCTGTGCTTCTTCCATTCTTATGGACTCCATGCTGGTCTGATCTGATTGAGTTGTTGTTAATTCTGCAAAACTTGTAGCCATCGCAACTTATTAGGCTAAATTTCAACAATTCATGGGAATAAGCACCTTTTGATCCTATATACACATCATAATTATCTCTCCTGATTTCCTGGTGTTATCACCATGGAAATTCTAGATAAGACCCAAGTCTCGAAAACACAGACGCGCAGTGCCTTCAGAGATACACTTGAGCAAGAAGGTGGTTTGCCAAAACTACTTTCGCCAAGACGCGGTATCACGTGCCTCAATATGTCAAATCCACCACTCGTGGAGCGAGCGACGGCTAGTCAGATCACCCTGCTTCACTCGTTCAGTACTTCACAGCCATGTGACATCAGCTGAACGCCGCCATGTAATGAAATCAAAATCTAATCATTAGAAATGGATTGGCCAAGCATGACAACCCAACGCTCTTGTACGTAATCCATCTGAGCTTCATAAATGGAGTTCTATAATTACCATTCCCCAAGTATAAATATATATGCGTATCCATAACCGAAGTAATCTCTAAATTGTTCAACTTCCTGCTCTCTGTAAAGACACATTTCGGTATCCCCAACCTGAGATACATGAACAAGGCTAAGTCGAGTGAGACTAGTTATTCGAGCAACATGCTAGACTTTCCTGTGAGTAAGGAGGAAAGGGTCCTTGCACACATTTTAGCAACTAAGTTCCACACAGAGCCAACTATAGACTCATGATTGGAAGCCAGGCTGAATCCCACTATAAAGGATTTAGTCATCAACAAGCCAGCCTCTAAGAAGAAAAGGAGAAAGCGACAGAAGAAGGAAGAATCTATGGCTGAAGTAGCCGAAAGTGTTGGAGAGAATCAACCGGTCTGGTTAGACTCTCTTTTAAAGGTGGAGATCGCTAAGCTGAAGTAAGTCTTCAACTAAAATAAGCATGTCTCAACGAATTTTGAACAGTTGGTAGCGGAGGTAAATACTACCAGAGATCATAGGCATGTTCTTAAACGACCCTTTTTCAACAGGCCAACTGTTGTCATCCACTTTTTGTAATTTGTAATTATTATGATTATCTAAATACAAAAACAAATTTTAGACTGTTTTATTACAATTTCTAACTAGTGATGTTATGAATCTTGTTCTCTTTTATAGTAAGTTTTTTCTTGTAATCTTATATTTTATTTTCATCTGTCTAAATCGGAGGAAATTAAAGTTCGAAATTCTTTTTAATTAATTAATGCATCGATGCAGTTGTGTGTTTCTTTTTCTTTTTATTAATATGGAATTTAAACTCAGACTCATTGCCTTCCAAGCGACTTCGCGCGCACTAAACTTCGACCTGTTCATTTATATTTAACGTGCATAGCAATATCACAAGGTGAAACGCTTTTCTGTGCACCTAAATCTACTGTGCATTTCTTCTTCGTCGCACCAACTACTTACACGCACTACTCCGGCGTCGTGAGCCAATACCCACTGTGCATAGTTTCGATACCACGCACTGATATTCCACATGCATTTTCATCCTATGCATGCACCGTGTCAAGTTCAACATATTCCATCGTGCCCAATTATCTGCACACACTACTTAATACACTATCATGATACAACTTATACTCATACTTATGCGTGTACCAACCAAAATCCTCTGCGTTAAGTGATACTTGCGCATCCCATGTGCACCTTACTATGTGTGTGCTCACCGCACAAGGTTAAATTCAGCGCGTGCATCTACACATAATAATCTTCCGCGTAACGCCGCAATTTACTGCGCACATTGGCACACCAATGTTTTCCCGCGCGGTGCCAAAATTTACCACGCGTGCTAGTACGCCAACCTTTTCCAAGGAAACTCCGTGACTCCAATTCTAGTCACTTCGAAGTTACTTTTCTATGAATATTCACTTCAATTGAACCCCTCTAGCCCATCCAAGCTCAGTGTTGAATTGAAGCTTTGATACCAATTTGTAATGTTCCCCCGACCAACCTCAGGCCGGAGAGTGCCACTCTAGAGAAACCACTCATGCTCTGACACTAGTCAGTAACATTCTCAGTAATCAACTGAGTTATGCCACCTATATTTACTCTTTAAACTACATGCAGCTAAAACATATACATACAACATTCTAGCGGAAGCTTTAAAGTTAAACAACAATTTTCTTTTTGTGACATACAACTTTTATATGGAAATAACAGTAACCACAGATATACAACATTTATAGGAAATTACCCATAAGCACACAAGCAATCATAATCACATATATGTTAAAACCGTAACATAGGCATGTAAATAACAAAACAACATATCATTTTATCATACAATTGGTACTTATCTTAGAAAGACTATCACCAACTGCTTACAGACTGTCCACGAACCACCCAGCCATAGACTACATTGTTCATCACTCTCAACAGTGAGTCACCCTCGAGTTGGGACTGAACTCCACCCAGGGTAAAGGGCTCCTATCCAGGCTAAGGCTCAAGGACAACAGGAAAGACTCTGTCTCAGGTGCGCACTCAAATAACATCCTACAACCTCTTATTCCCCACATGCCTATCCCACCCAAGGAAGTGTGCCCCTTCTCTGCTCAACATTCCCTCGGCTGCCCCACTTCCCTTCCAGGGCTTCAGCAACAGGCCAGACCGAAATTCTTGGAGCATTGTAGCTGCAGTTTAGCACCTTCGGGAATCAATCCCCAACAATTCTCTCGCTCAGAGAATTGCTCACGAGCCTGAAAACCCGCTTCTTCAATCCCGCTCCAAGCTAACTAGGTACACCAACCAAAAGGAGGTATGGGAACAGGTTCCAAAATGGTGAAATAGTTGTCTCAAGGATAATCGAATGCATGAGTGAAAATGGTCATGGAACCATTCACTGGATAACTGAGTGTGTACATGAATCACTGTGAAGTCTTCATGAAAAGTGATGATGAGAATGATGGTCAGGCTCTGGTTTGGAAACCCCCCCCCCGGTGGAAAAGATCACCCAAATGAGCTAAGTCCCCCACGATATGAATGCATGTCCCTAACTTGACACTTGTCATATCAGAAGTTACTTTGGTCCACTTGTCTCCAACTTTAGAACTTAGGATAAAATAATTATCCATACTTTACGTTTTAGGAATATCAATATAATATTCCCTTGACTTTTGGCCCTCCCTTTCCCTAACTGGTGAAGTTCAGTCCCCCATCTCTTTTATCGAGGTCGATCTGCATGCATCGATGTATTAATATTAATCACAAGTCATGTACAAATTAGGTGCATTAGCCCTTGACATCTAGGCGTTCCGGCCTAATACCAAAACATAAGCATCCCATCTTATAATAATTGGCTCACTAGCCTATAATACATATCATATACATGAGGCTCATTGTCCTCCATACTGCGTGCACCTTAGTTACTGCGCGCAATATCCTGCAATGTGCATATTACATCATTTTACTACACAGTTCATGCGCGCACTATGCCACATGATGTGTATTACCAAATGAGGTCAAAACAACTCACCAGCTTAAGTATATTTATATTACATTTGAAATTGGGTTCGGTCAAGGGATATTACAATATCTCTGTCTTGTACACCTCTCATTTTGTCCATGCC
>ML838854.1:26693-48130 GCA_009831015.1 Picea engelmannii
GAGAGAGAGAGAGAGAGAGAGAGAGAGAGAGAGAGAGAGAGAGAAGCAAGATAGAGATATAGGAGAGGAGAGCCGACACTCTGTTGCAATCCGAGATTTTGTATGCATTGCAATATTGGAATTATGAGATTAATACAAAGAGCATTTTTTCCTACCTGAGAATATTTATGTGTTTATGTGTATTTTGAATGAATGTCTTTTATGTGTTTACATGCATATGCTGTAGATGTATGGGATAGGTTCCATCTGCAGGGATAGATAGAAGTCTCTGTCTGTGAGTTTGCTTATTTCAGTTTGGGTTCTTTTTGGCTTAATGCAAGGGGTTGCATGACAGAGTGTTGAGGACTCTGTGAGCCAGTGCAAGAGTGCACATCTGAGTTCTATGGAATTTAGGCAAGAATGTGGCAGGAGGGCACACCAGAGGAATCATAAACTCAAAGGAGAACCTCAAGGTTACTGAACACCTTGGAAGAAAGACTGTGTAGAGGAGGGCACAGAGAGAAGACATAATTGATGAGGATTTTTTGAAGCTCTACCAGGTGGGCATTGAGCATGTGTAAAGAGTGCACGAAGGAACTCTGTTTCGAGTTCTGTGACAAGAGAAGTGTTCAAGAGAAGACACTCAAAAAAAATTTGAACACTCTGTAGGCTCAACAAGGTGTGATTGAGCAGAGGTTGCCAAGAGGGAACTTATATCCCTTCGAGGAGAGGAAGGGACATAGACCTTTGAGGTCTGAGAAGTTGAAGCTCAAGGAGGAAAACTGAGTTGTTGAATACTTTGGAGGGAATACCTGTGCAAGGAGTACGTGTAGAGCGAATTGTTTCAAGTTCGTAAGCTCAAGGGGAATAATGCCTTTGCGCACAAAGTTCCAACAGAAAGGAGAAGCAGGTCGAGACACTTCGAGGTCCAAGCCGCAGGAAATTTCAGGAAGGATAGCACAACAGTGTGCAAGGACCCTACAAAGAGTTGCATAGATCAAGAAACACTTCGAGGTTTCAGAGCGAGAAAGCTCAAGAGAGAAAAATAGGAGCTGTGCGCAGAGCGCAATGAATGTGTTAGGGCCGAGGTCCTATTTCGTCACCAAGATCAGCAGGGTTAGATACTTCAAAGAGTTTGAAGGGAGGACGAGGTTTGGAGTCACCTCGTAGAAATCAAGCTCAGAAGGAAAGACACCAAGTTATTTGGCCAGAAAGTATTGATAACCTAAACGGACGGTGGAAACTCTCGAAGGGATAAACACCGATTTCCTGTGGACCGTTATATCCAGAGAGTTGCAGGAAGGATAAGGGCGAGAGTCTTTCAATGCTCACAAGCTTAGGAGGGATAACAACTGTTATATCCAAAGGAGTGTGGGTCATCGATTGGCACTCCAAAAAATTTGACATTTCAGGAGTCGGGAGTTCGAAGAAAACAATTGTCGGGAGTCGTGATACGCAAAATCCTGACGCGATCAGGACCGTTGATCGTGGAAAGGATTAGGACTGTTGATCCGTCGTGAATAAATATCATGATTTCGGCTATCGGTGAAGGGAGGAACCTTGCATCGTGAAACCTCGATACACAAAATCCCAACGCGCTCGGAGGTTGAGCCCTAGGTCACAACCGAGGGTCACCACAGGAGGATTCAAGGGAGGAGCTAGAGGTCGTTATCCCATTTCATGATTTCGAGACTTGGAGGAACAAGGGTGCCTTATATCGTGAACCCCTGATTCACGAAATTGCGATGTGCCCTTTTTGGGTTAAGTCCGTGGTCATGCCAGTGGTCTCAAGGGTGGAGGATTACGCCTAGCACTTGTGCATGTGGGCGTAGCTTCGGGAAGGACCTGTGGTTACATGAGTTGAGGATTCCAGTTGGGAATCAAAGAGACATTTCGGCTCAAGGGAAGTTGAAGATCCATAGGCCGGGAGGCCAAACAGACCCTACTGAGGTGGGGGTTCTGCATCATTATATAGAATTCCATGCAAGTTCGAGAAAAATTTCAACAACTTCTGTAAGTCAAATTATATATCTCCAAGAAGGGAGATGGAAAGATGAATTGCTCCATTTCCTTTTAATTGAGGAATGAACACTCCATTTATGACCTCTTTGAAATTAGGCTTTGCATATGCCATCTCTTTGAGGAAACAAGAAAACATTGTAAATAAAAGAAGAACAACGAAGGCCTCCAATTTTCTGATCTGAAATGTCATGATTTATAAGAAACTTTAAAGAATTGCAAATAAAAACCTTTCACAAGACAAATCAAATGCAATTTTGTATGGAAAGACATACATTTCAATAAAATGCAATGTTGCTTGGAAAGACACGAGTATAATTTAGTGGAAAGGATAGAGCACCCCAAATCTCTGCATTCCAAGAAGCATGAGTGTGCTGAGTCCAGTTATAAGAACACCAGCCCATATGGGTATATGGAATAGCATGTTAAGAGCAAAAGAAGTTCCCAGCATTGTCACAAAGAAATTAGTAGATGCAGGGATTAAATGAGAAATTAATTAAGAAGATCTGAATTTTAACAATGTAGTCAAACCCATCCGTCAGAAAATTAACTAAGAAGATCGGAATTTTAACAATGTAGTCGAACCCATGGTGGAAAGCCATATGAAAATTTTATATATGAAAACTTTATTTATATATAGTAATAATTTTAGAACCAAAAAATATAGTGGTACAGGTTAATTAGAAATGTATACATATCTAATGGAAGGAGACAACAATACTGACAATCATGGTATAAATGTAATAACCACAAATGAAAGAGCGAGGTAAACTGAACTTATGCAAAAAAAAAATATCAACTATCAAAATGAAATACAAATGTCAAAATGAAATACAAATGTGTGAAGGCCACTACATCATTCTCTTTTCATAATTTGGAAAATAGCCAAGTTAATGCATTGACTTCTCTAATCATATTAAATAAATGTAGACTACTATGAGTTGTTCAGTCTATAAAGTTCTCCTCCTTTGGTAATCTGTTCCCCTCATGTGAATATTGCTTTGTAACGTAGATATTATATGAAATTTCAATTTTTTAACTTAGATATTATATGAAATTGCATCCCATCCCATCAAGGAATATACACTGTAGTGTGAATGTATATTTCCATGACAACAATGTGTAGCTAATCCCCATATTTATCTGTCCTAGTTAGTATTCACATTCTTTTACTTGGATACTCTTCTCTTGTAGTGTTCTTCCAGATGCTTACCATGTGAAAATTCAGGAAGAAGCACACGTGTTCTTTGCAAGTAGACATGTTTTCTCAGGGAACCCCATCATTCCGCCAAAGCTATCCCCAAGTAGACATGTTTTCTCCAGGAACCGCATCATTCTGCCAAAGCTATCCCCTCAAAGAAGGGTTGTACTCTTCCTCCATTGTCTCTTTTCTTCATGGCTTGACGGATGAGGGGACGAAATGACTTTATAACAGCCCTGGTAAGAATCCATATCTCAGTGAGTGTAGTATAAACCAAACACAGCTTGCATTCCTGAAATTTCTTGGTTCTACTCCGTTCCTTCTATAAGATGAGGTTATGGTTCTACTCAGTTCCTTCTATAAGATGAGATTTACAGAGACGCGTATGAATCATTTTCTCCAAGGCAATGCAAAGCATAACCATGACGTGTTGTAAAAACATATCAATGTTGTATTTTTGTTTTAAACACACTGATTGTGTCTGTAACTCCTTTCATACAAGCTATCATGATATCACATCCACAATTAAGTTACTTCTGGAGCATCTCAGCATAATCCAACTCCTACAAGGTAGTATCGAGCAACCATATGGGTAAGTATTATCTATGATAGGCTAGTAGACTAGATTGTGAAATCTTGACATAAACATAAATACATGCTTATACCTAATGCTAAGAACTAAGAGAGTATTTAATCTTTTCTAACGCCAGGATCATGCAGGTCGTCGACTGATTTGCTCACATATTTGAGGGGAAGGGCGGCTAACTACTCCTCCTTGCCATAGGAGAGACACAAGCAACAACAATAGAGAGGAGGTGTTTAGTTCAGGTCACTTTCCGACCTTCAACTGCCCAATCTTCTCCAACTATAATCAAGCTAAATGGATTTGTTTGAATTCTCCAACTCTCTCTCAGGAAAGTTGGTATAACCTCCTCTTGGTAGAACATGCACTATAACCTTGAGGCACTTTGATAGGATAGGGAGGAAGATCTTTAGGTAGGTACTCCATAAGATAAAAAAGAAGAGGCAATAGCATTTTCCCTAGGTGGAGCAAGGGAAAGGAAGGAGGGATGTTGAACAAACTTTTGCAGCGCCGTTGCAGCCTCTGCGGACACATAAGGATCCATGTTACCCAATTGCTTCACCACAGGCGTGATAACTCTACACTCCCTCACCGGGAAGGTGTGCGCTAGGTAGCCTATCGCTTTCACGGAAGGAATCTGCAAGTAAGGTTTTTCATCCTCCTCCTCGGCTACCCGCAACAGTTGATCTACCAACGCCTTTGTTGTTGGGGAGCTAGTCTTAAATGTCGCTCTCCTCAAATCAAGATTGTGCTCTGCGACTGCTATTTCCATTACCACCATTAGGCAATTCTTTTGCAACTCACCCTCTTTCTTCTCTATCAACTTTGCCAGACATAATAAACCCTTGCTATCGCTTATCCGCTTACTGTTAGACACGCTATCCTCGACTAGCCTCCACAGTGCCCTCACCACAGATGTCTTCAGTTCCCTCGCCATGGATATCTTCAACTCCAATTTAATCGTCGGATCTTCCTCCTCTCACTCCCTCCGATGCAACTCCCTCGATGATAAAATGTCACTGCCACTGCAACCTTAGCTTAAGGTATTATAAGCAATGGACCTGGATCAGCAATGGACCTAAGCTATGGACCTGGAGCAACGATGGACCTGCAACCAGAGCTAACAACCCGACCTGTTCTCCAACTCACTAGCACCATCAACAGGCTTGTAAGGAGGTATATAAGGTAAGGTCTATATGCTTTAAGAGTATAACACCGTAGTTTATTTGACAACATGGTTTGCATGGCTGAGTAGGTGGAAGTTCAACAACCTCGAGCTTAGGGAGTAAGTTGGTGTTGGACATGACATCCATATCATAAAGGGAGTTGACAGTGATCTAAATATTGAAACCATATGGAGAATGGAAAAACCAGAAGTAACATTTAATGCTATGAAGTAATGCTGGATTGATATCTAGCATTACTTGATATCCAACGAAACTACTAGCCAACCTAAGGTTTTGGCCGCCTTGAACTAAAGTTTTGGTCGAATATATGGGCTTCTTCCTCGGGCAGAGGCCAAACAAGATCTCAAAGATCAAAACATAGGATAAAAATGATATTTTCCAGAGAAAATCATATGGATTCTTAAAAACTTTGGGTAAAATGTTTTTTTTGCATCGATCTTCATGCAAAGATAGGAAAATCGATTACTAATAGTCCCTCAGCGCGAAGGGCATGGACTAATAAGAAGCATAAAGAGAAATGTAAATTCACTGCTACAAATCTAAACATAAATAATGTTATGTGATATTGTTTTTCCTATAAAAATAAAAATTATGTGTCCTCTGATAATGGGTTGTTTTCCAAACTTCTATTAAACTTTAAAGTATTGTAAAAAATATTTGGAGAATACCCAAAATTATTTATATATACCATGCTTATGACAAATATAATCTAATAACAAAATGAAAATATTATTTTGAGAATCCTTTTTAAAACATTATATAACTAATAATGAGTATCATAATGAGTCTAAAATACCAAAAGTACAACAAATCAAATGATATCTATATGCCTTACAAGAAATTTCATTACTAAAAAAAGAAATTTTGATTCCTTTGAGAAGTGAAATAAAATGTTGCATTGATAGCTCCACTATGGGCATGGAGAAATATGGTGTGAGTGCACAGCATGAGTATAGACGCATTTTGGATTTCGCAGAGACCAAGCTGAAGCTTGGAACCATTTCACAAGACAAAGAAAAAACAAATGGTTCATCATGCCAGTGACCCCCTGCAAGACACCAGATGGACCTTGTTCTCCTCCAAATTGAGTATTCCTTTTGTAAAGGAGATTAATGCACTAAGTTCGTTCATGACACCAGATGCCAAAATTACACTAAGGGAATATCGGTTCTAAAAATGTGACATATCCCCTTAGTAGCATGTCTTATAATTTTAGAAATAAATCATACTCTCCTTCATCATCATCCAACTACAAATGAAAAGTTATATAAAATTTAAAACTTAAAAAAACAAAAAAAAAACACAACACTAAATATATTGCTTAAAAATAAAATAAAAATATATTTTGTTATTAAACTTAATAACTACATATATATATTTTTTAGTTTTTTTATATTTTTTTAAATTAATGGAGCACTACACGATTGGGTGAATTGAGTAGTGGAATGGGAAGATCCATAAAGTTAATTTTAATATTAGTAATATAATTTTGTTTCATAAAATTAACTTTTAATATAAGTATTAAATTTTGGGACTCACAACTTGATTCAATTGATTTATAATACAAGAGGAAATATTGAAAGGAGCACTACATTAAATAAATATTATTGAACTACGAGCTCGCAGATGATTTATTTAACTTTGGCCATATGCATTACATTGTATGTAATGGTCTACACTCGGTTGGCATGCTTGCATGTAGTTTTCTTTGATCCTATGCGTGCATTGGTCTACACTTGGCTTGTGGCTCATAACCCAGGTTCATTCCATGAAGTAGAGGTGGCTCTTGGGTGTAATTGATTCTCTCTTTTGTACATGTATCTGCAACCCTTGAAGTTGGTATGGAAGTTTAACAATTTATATCCTTAAGTTGGTATGAAAGTTTAACAATTTATTTGCAGAATATAAGGATTTTGATTTTGAAATTTGTTTGGGGTTGTATTATATGTCACTGCGTATTTTGATTATAAATGTTTCACTTGTTTTCATTAATGCATTATAATATTCTTAGTCATGATGATGGAACTAATGCTTCTAGGTGTCTTGAACATGCTAATGAAAGATACTCCAATTTCACCTTAGAGAAATCTTTCATGTAGTTAGATGTGATTTTCAACTCAAATGATGAACTTGAAGACAACAACAATCAACAAGATCTTCTCTACTGATCTCTTAATCCTGACTCTTATAGGTATATGGAAGAATGTTAGGATGGATAGGGTTTTTGTTTCCAAGTATGACTGGGGTATTATTTGTAAATAAGACTAGACGCAAATAGAAATGCAAAACAAGAAAACATTAGGGTTTTCTTCGAGAAATTAACGCAAATAAAAATGCTTTCTCTTTGTCCCATGTTATGTAGAACCATTCCTGTTGTAGCAGTTATTCCGTTGGTATGGATGGAACCTACAACATACATTTTTTTCAATTGTTTCAATGGTTGTTGATTGAGACCTTTGTTGAGTGTGATTCTGATAAGGGTTCGTTCTTGCTTGAGTTATTCGCTTGGTCAAATCACATGCTACAACTTCGTTCCAAAATGCCTCCCAGATAAGGATTTCTATCAAGGGGAATTCTTATGATGGATAAATCACTTCACATCACCTTGATGTTGAACCCATGGTGATGTAAACCACTAATTAAATAAAATTCCTTTTCATGCATATCTGATTATTCTTCTCTAAGAAAATAATATGAAAAATGTTTGTGGCGGTTGTAGATGCAAACAAACATACCATGTGCAGTTCAACAACACTATTTGTGTCAAAATCATGACATGTTAGTGTAGTATTCTAGTTTCTAGTAAGAAAACACTTTGCCATTCATGATATTTCTACAATTGGAATACAATAATTAATATTTTCTATGAAATTAGCCAAATGTTATGAACATTAGACTCACCATTAACTTACTGACATATTGGTGGTTCTGCCTGGGTCGACAATTGAACAAGCATAGCATAAAAGAGCCCTGAGAACTTCCATTGAGAAATCATGGCATAGAAGAGACCTGAGAACTTGGTTGTTTCCTGGGTCGAAAATTAGGTAAGCATAGGGTGGAAGACATGCTTATGACAACATCATCATTAATCAACATGTATTCGGTGAAAGAGAAGGAACTGCACCACTAGTGAATATTTATGGTGCGCTTACTTCATTTAGCCCCCATAAAAGTATCATACTAGAGCTCCTATGTGCATCATTTAGTGACTGAGACAACTCGCTCTCGGAGAGAAAGAAGTTTTAACATATATAAGAGAACCAACTTCAAAGGAGGTTTTAAAATACATAAGAGAATCAACTTCAAAGGACATGAATGAGTAGTAATGAAAGTGGGGTGGAGAGGGGAAGGGGAAGGGGTTTATACCTTTCTTTATCGAAGAGGAAGGAGCGAAACCTCATTCTTGCATGCATGATGGATGGATTTTGAGAACTCAAAGGAAGAGAGAATGTAATCTTCCTACCTTCTTGGTAAAACCTTTTATGCTTCATAATTCTTTGGATTGTGAGAACTTTATCAGAGTTAAAATTGAACCTGAAAATGTTGCAAATTACCCCAAAGTTGTAGTGAAAACCTAACATGTTGTTACTATTCTACAGATTCAATTTCCACCTAGGCCTTTACTAGGGACTCAGGGACTCAACCATTGAGTCAAGTTTACAATATGTTGAGAAGGAAAACTACCATGTGTAAAGTGAGATATAGGGTGATTCGTTGATGGAATGTGATTGAGCCTTATCATCTAATTATTCATGGGACTGGCCTCCATTGATGGACATAAATATTGCATGATGCTTAGCCTCTGTTGTTGGGCACGTAACTTGACTAAAGAACCTAAATAGAGAAGGGGAGTGAAGAGAGGAAACATTAAATGTTAATGAACTAATGATATCTCTTGAGTTAACATTATTTCCCCTCAAGATATGTACACCTTAAAGTAGTCTTCATTTCCTAAGTTTCAAACAAAAGACTTTGCATATTTTCTCCTTGTGCCTCAGGAAGAGTCCAAATAAGACCTCAAACTGAAAATTTAGGATAAAAAATTGAATATGATTTATGAAATTATATAAAGCTATCAAAAAATTGGTTAAAATGGTTCATGTTGCATTGATCTTCATGCATGAATAATAAAACAAGGCCAAAGGTTTACTAATAGTCCCTGCATCCCGAAGGGTAGGGACTAATAAGGTAACATTTAATATTCATAAATAATAATAATGTAATTACAATACGTAGAAAATAGATTTCACAATTTAATATTATAACAATGATTTTGTCTCACCCAATAATTTTATTGTAATTACCATTATGAAGTTGTATTTTGTGTAATTAGAAGATATCATCCGATATTTATTTTCACACTAATATCATATGATCCATTCATGGAGTGTACCTTAGTAATTCCATTAATGACAGCTAATAGTTAACGAGTATCATAAATACACATCAAAATACATTTTATTGTTAAATTAAATCTTAGTGTAATTAAGGGGTTTAAGATTTAGGTTTACCATGCTTGAAGTAATTAATTTATGTGATAATTCTTTAATTATGAGATTGTGCCTATGCATAGTATTCAAGAGGAAATGAATTTTTACTCCTTCCTATAGGGTATCCAAGTTATTATACATCACATCTAAGTAAATTGAGAAACACACAAGGATACAATGCAGTAGGATCCCCATGTAGATTTTAACCTTGTACAATTATTTACTGTAAACAAAATTTTCAGTAAAAGAACAGAAAAGATACAATGGAAAATACAAACATTACACAGAGATTTTTCCCCTGGAAACCCAAATTGGGAAAACCAACATATTCTATATTCATTCATAGTTATAAATTGTTTACAATACAATATACATATAGGATCCAACGACATCCAAAACCATAACCCATTGACCTGGATTAGTCAACAAACCTAATTCCTTAACCGAAAATAGAAAACCATCGACAAAAACCATGTGCTGAAAAACCGCCCAACAATGGACACAGAAATTGAGGTGTCACAAAAAACAAGGAAAAATGCGACACATTTCCCGAGGAAACAAAATTCCTTAGGGGCGATGCCCCCTACAACCCTCAAAGGTGGGACCTATCACTCCCCCCCTCAAACCCCCCTGCACACTCAGTGCAATGTATAAAACACTAGATCTAGTCATGAAAAGAATATAACACATACCCAACATTCTCCCACTTGTTGTTTTCTTTGCATACAGGGGATTACAGGGTTACATAGTCAACAATCTAGAGAAGCAATGCCCATGGATCCTCTACACCAAGAGAAATTCTCAGTGCTCACAGATTTTGTTAATGAATATGCAACATTCTTCAAAGTTTCCACTTTCATCAACAACACTTTCTTTTCTTCAACCATGTCTCTCAGAAAGTGATATTGAATATCAACATGATTTTTCTTTGAATGATAAGTCAGGTTCGTCATCAGAAAAATTGCACTCTAACTCTCACAATCTATCCTTACAACATGTTTTACCAACCCAATACATCAACACAATATTTTTTGCTTCCTTCTTTGCATGATTGGCTGCCATGTATTAAACTTCTATAGTTGAAAGTGCCACTACAACCTGTCTTTTTCGCATCCAAATGATTGCTCCTCCAAATAGTTTAAACACATACCCTCTTGTAGATCCCCTACAATCCATATCTCTAGCCCGATATGCATCCACAAAGCCATGTATGTCCAACACTCTATCCAATTCTGGTCTTCCTTGGTAGCATAATCCATAGCTAGAAGTGCCACAAAAATACCTGAAAACTATTTTTACTGTTGTCCAATGCTCCTTCCCTGGTTTTGACATATACCTACTCAAAACTCCCACTACATGTGCAATGTCCGGTCTAGTATAGACCATTGCATACATCAAAATTCCAACTGCACTCACATATGGAACACAAGACATGTCCTCTTCCTCTTCCCATGTCTTGGGACACTGATCCACATATAACTTTACACCAACAGGAATAGGGACCTTGACTGGTTTACATTCCTACATATTAAACCTCTGCAATATTGTCTCAACATATTTTCTATGATTTAACCAAAGTTTCCTCTTTTTTTTATATCTTTTAATTTCCATTCCCAAAATGAAATTTGAAGCACCAATATCCTTCATGTCAAATTTAGAGGACAACTGATTTTTCACATCCTAGATAATCTCCTTTTTGTTTCCTATCAACAACATGTCATCCACATGCAAAGACAAACGAATCAAATGATCACCAATTAATTTAAAACACACACAATGATCCTCTTTGCTTCTTGTGAAGCCAAGTCCCAAAATATAAGTATCAAATTTTTTATACCACATCCTTGGTGATTGTTTTAAACCATAGAGGGATTTTTTTAGCTTGCATACCAGCTCCTTCTTTCCCTTCACAACAAAGCCTTTTGGCTTCTTCATATAGATTTATTCTTCCATATCTCCATGTATGAATGTTGTCTTCACATCCATTTGTTCTACTTCAAAATCAAATGAAGCAACAACATATAACATAAATCTTATAGAAGTTAACTTGGCAACAAGAGAAAAAATATCACCAAAATCAATTCCCTCAACCCGGGAATAACCCTTTGCTACTAATCAAGATTTGTATTTCTCCACTTTTCCTTTTGCTTTCAATTTTTTTTTAAATACCCATTTTCTACCAATGGGATTTCTTCTAGTAAAAAACTCCACTATATCCCAAACCTCATTCTTATCCAACGCTGCCATTTCTTCATCCATGGCCTTTTTCCAGAGTTTTCCATTTTATGAATCCACTACCTCCCTGACAATTCTAGGATCATCATTAGTAATAGATAAATACAAATTTGAACGTAAATCATATGGAGTATACCTTTCTGGTATCCTTCTTTCTTGAACGGATCTCCTCAATACTAGAGTATGAGGATATTCTTCTTTTGATTCCTATTCTTTTTTAGAGTCTGATTCATCATCATTTAAATCAAACTTTATTTTCTCTGGTTCTTCCTTGCTTGGTAGGAATTCCTGTTTAACAACATCCTTCATTTCTCTAAATACCACATCTCAGC
This sequence comes from Picea engelmannii, assembly GCA_009831015.1. Classification (NCBI taxonomy): domain Eukaryota; kingdom Viridiplantae; phylum Streptophyta; class Pinopsida; order Pinales; family Pinaceae; genus Picea; species Picea engelmannii. The sequence continues at coordinate 38,720 of ML838854.1, forward strand.
TATACACAACCTTCTTAGTTTCTGGGTTCCAAATCTTATAACCTTTGAGACCATCATTATACCCAACAAATATACACTTTTCAGCCTTCTTATCTAGCTTACTCATGTTTTCCTTTGGAACATGAACATAGGCCTCACAACCAAATACCTTGAGATGTGTGAGAGAAGTTTTCCTACCAGTTCATACCACTTTTGGAGTCTTGTCATCCATAGTTGATGAGGGTGATTTATTGACCAGGTAACATGCAATACCCACTGCCTCTGCCCAGTATTCTTTCCTTAACCCGATACCATTGAGCATGCACCTTGATTTTTCCATCAACATCATGTTCATCCTTTCTTAAACTCCATTCTATTGAGGTGTTTATGGAATAGTATTCTTTCTTGATATACCACACTTCTTACAAATTTTTTCAAATTCATTCTCGTAGAACACTCTACCATTATCTGTGCTCAACACCTTAATTCTTTTCTTTGTTTGATTCTCAACAAGAGAATTAAAATCTTTAAACCTATCAAAGACTTCATATTTATTCCTAAGGAAATATATCCAAGTATTCCTCTAGAGGTCATCTATAAATGAGACACAATACACATATTTTCCCAATCATGGAACCGACACAGGTCCAAACACATCACCGTGAACTAGTTGTAAAATTCCGTATGCGCTCGTTGCACCAGAGGGGAACCTTACCCAATTCTACTTCCCATATACACAATGTTCACATAAATAAAAATCTAGATATAAGTTAGACATACCTTCAACCATACCTTTACCGTGTAGTAGTCGAAGACCCTTCTCTTTGACATGCCCTAGTGTTTGATGCCACAACATAACCTTTTCTCCAGAGACTGTAGGAGTTATTTATTCTTCAACTCCAATATCATGAACAATGGAACTATTACACCCATCACTAATAGTGCTTCATTATAGCTTATACAGAGTTCCAAACTGAACTCCCTTCAGCAACACCATTTCTCCTTGAACCATGTTAGACAACTGAGAGTGTGGGGAGGCTAAATCAATTTTTACTGTGATTAAACAATTATACCCATTTTAAACTCGTTACAGAACACTCAATGATGATCACAATAATTAAGGGAAGTAAGCAATAGAGTATTCAACATCAATCACACACATGAAGTATACAAATACATATATTCTTGAGGAAACCCATAAAGGGAGAAAACCTCTTATTCTTAATATGATAAGTAGTCTTTATTTTATGTGCATAATCATTCTTATGAGCACCAATTCTTTTGAGGATACCACCTCTTTTTTACAAGATGCAACTTGCCGGGAGCACCAACTCCCTGGTTTCTCTAGCACCCACTAGAAGGAAGCACCAACTCCCTACATGTTCTAGCACCAACTGGATGGAAGCACCAACTTCCAGTCACACAGGCACCAACCTGTATAACAGACAAAAATGGTTCTCCCTTGCACCACCCTGGTTTTTTTGGCTGCAACCAGATGGAAGCTACAACTCCCTATGTTCAAGCACCCACTTGAAACTCTGAGGACAACAGTCCTCTCTAGAACCACCCTACCACCCTGAGATATAAATCTTTGATTGCTAAAATGTATTACAATGATATAGTATTTATCAATGGCTTGCCAGTCTCATCATTGTTCTGCTACACTACTCTGCTCTTCCTGCATCAGTGTCTTCCTGCTCGCATCTTCTTGCACTTTCTGTTTTTCTTCATTTTATGCTCTGTGTGCCATGTCTGTTCTATGCACTATGCCTCCCCTCTGCACTTTCACACATACCCTTGGCTTCCTTCTACCCACATGAATAAATATCCAACTTTCTTTACAAAGAAACAACAACCTTCCTCTGTCATGACATCTTTCTTTTATTCCTACTCTCATCATTCGTTACACTCTGCATCTCCAACGCTCAATTCAGGAATCTCAAAGACGCTCATGAATCATGATTCCAACGCTCAGGAACAATGATTCAGTTAGTGTAACTGAATCATAACTGATAAATAAACCATGAAGTAAAACAACAACCCTTCGATTAGATTCTTTTTTATCAGTGTCACTGGATTATACACACAGAGGCCTTTTTGACTTTTCAATGCGCAACCTCCTATGTGGAGCCTAGCATCGCTAGCTCCTTCCCCTATCTTCCGTTGATGTGACCTTGGACGATTATATCACGTGACCACATGATTGAGGGTGCGACCATAGGTGGTTTGAGGAAACCTTCTTTTCGACTCACAATTCACTACAGAGCTCCATGTATGCCTTTGGTGATACCATGGTTTTGATTGCGGCCCACGCAAGAAAAATTAAGACCTGAGCATGTTCTGACCCCGCATTTGAGCATGACCATTGATCTCCAATCCCTTGTTGATGCCTCTCAATCAATGACTGTTATCTTCCTTCTTTGATCCTTCCACACGCGATCCTAGATCTCCACGATCTGTTGACACGTAGCTCCCTTCCAAATCAACGGTTACGATTTATTTCATGATCCCAGGTTCGGGAGTTTCAACTCTCAAACCCTGCTTTCCTCCGTACTTCAATCTTCTAGAGTTGACAATCCACTGACGTGTGTCCATTTTTCTTGATCAACGGTCAAGATCTGCTTCGCTACTCTGGGCTTCGACGATTTCAATTCTCAACCTTCATGCTCTCCTAGAATTCTTTTAGCCAGAGTCCATAGATTCCTGCCACATGTCCTCCTCAAATCAACGGCTCTAGTCTGCTTCGAGACTTGGACACTTTCTACCAAGACCAGATCGACGACCCTCGGCACCCTTCTCGATCAACGACCGAGATTCACTTTAGGGCTTCGACGCTTTCACTCTCTACTTTCCTTCAGAGTATTTCATACTTGGAGCTCACGATTTGTTGACGTGTGTCCTCCTATAGATCGAAGGTCCTCATCTCCTTCAACTCTTCAGGTCTTCGACGTTCAGGACTTTGGGACTTTAGGCTAATCACTACTCCATTTTCCTCTGGAGTGATCACCTGTTGAGTAAGTCATAAGTGGTGGAGACCGCTTTTTGTCGGTTAATACTTCCACTTACACTATCCTTCCACTGTAGTAGATCGACGATCAAGAATGCTCCCAAAGTGATCTTTAGATCGAACGTTTCGTGTCCACTTCGGGACTTTGACATTCGAGACTTCGGGACTTTGAGCAAGTGCTCGTGGTAAAACTCCCGAATTAAAACTCCCGGAGTGGCGTAACTTACTTATGTCACTTGATGATGTGTCATGCGCTGAGTAACTTCCACGTGTCACTCATATTCGTGATTTGCATGTACCTGAAATGTCGATTAAACTTGACACTTGTCATTATCTGATTTCACCATGTGTCCTTGTTGACGTGGTCTTCCAACTTGGTATGCCACATGTCCTTGTAGACATGGTTTGCTAACGTGGTTCTCCCTGATCTAATGGTCATCTCACTTTCTCTAGATCTGATGGTCCTTAGTCATTTCAGATTTTGGGCTTTGGGTAATTCAACTTTCAATTTGCCAATTCTCTCGAAGTGAGATTCCCCGAACAATAACCTCCTCGCAACTTTTGACGTGAACCAAATGTTTTTTGTCGATCATGTTCTTTAATCGATGGCTAGATATATCTTCGGTGCTTATCTTCTAGCTTATCCTGTACTTCCACTTAGAATGATCCAACAGTTGTCGCGTATTCGGTTGAAGGTCCTTTGGATTGGTGATCCAACAACCACTGTAGCTCTTCCTCCTGATATTTCTCACCTTCTGCTCTACCTTCTATTCTTTCCATCGATGAAAAGAAAACTCTTCTTGTAAACATGCCAATAATATCCCCCTTTGGCATTGATGGAAACCCTGAAAGGCTGCACTATTCTTTTTAGACCTCCAAACTATAGCATCCAGACAACACCTTTTCTCCCCCTTTGAAATCAATGTCAAAGAAAACATGCCCCCCCTGATTTGTTGTAGTACTTTTCGGAGGTATCATATATTCAACCAACACATACTCCCCCTGACAGGATGGACTCTCTTAGGTGAGAGAAATGATGACACCCAACTTCTGACGAAGATATTTAAATGGTGTCATGGCTAAGGGTTTAGTAAATATGTCTGCAATTTTTTTGTGGTTGGAAAATAATGCAGCTGAACAACTCTGTCTGTAACCTGTTCTTTGAGAAAATGATAGTTTATTGGTATATGTTAGTCTTTGAATGAAGAACAAGATTATTGGAGACACTAATGGCACTGGTGTTATCACAATGAAGTGGAATTGGATCAGTATAAGTTACCTTCAAATCTGCAAGAGTTTGTATCATCCATAAAATCTGAGTGCAACAAGTAGCAACAACAATGTACTATGCCTCTATAGTTTATAATGAAATATATCCCTACTTCTTACTAAGCCATGCTACTAATGAATCACCTAAGAAGAATGCACCTCCACTGGTGCTCTTTCTCTCATCCAAACAATTTTCCCAATCAACATATGAATATGCAGTTAATTGAAAATTTTGATTTCTAGGATACCAAAGACCATAAGTCATTGTACTCTTCAAATATTTGAATATCCTCTTGACAACTTCTAAATGAATTTTTTTAGGATCAGACTGATAAATACCTACCATTCCAACATCTTGCATTATATCAGGATGGGATGTTGTGATGTACAAAAGACTGCCTATCATTGATCGATATGTTCTTTGATCAACATCAGGTGAAATATCATCTTTACTGAGCTTGCAACCAACCACCATAGGTGTACTAACAGGTGTAGAATCTTCCATTTGAAACTTTTTCAACATTTCTCTTAGATATTTCTCCTTGGAAAGAAATATTCCTTCAGACCCGTGAGTAATTCGCAGATGAAGAAAAAATGACAGTTCCTCTATCATAGAGATTTCAAATTCAAACTTCATGGCAGAAGAAAACCATTGTACTAATGAAGCATTATTACTTCCAAAGATGATGTCATCTACATAGACCAACACAATGAAAAAATCATTGTCCTTTGTTTTGATATATAGGTTGCATACAATTGTTCCTTTCTTGAACCCTTTGTCTAGAAGATACTTATCTAGTCTGTAATACCAGGCACAAGGAGCTTGTTTCAACCCATATAAGGTTTTATTCAGCTTGCAGACAAAGTCAGTGTTATCTGACAGTTGGAAACCTTCTGGTTGTTCCATATAGAATTGTTCTTTTAGATCTCCATTTAGAAAATATGACTTGACATCCATTTGATAGACTTTAAACTTCTTATGACATGCATAGGAAAGAAACATTTTGATGGATTCCAATCTTTCCACTGGTGCAAAGGTTTCATCAAAATCTTGTCCTCCAATCTGTGCATAGACCTTATAGACCAATCTTGCTTGTTCCTGACAACTTGTCCCTACTCATTCAATTTATTCTTAAAGACCCATTTGGAACCTATGACATTTTTACCTTCAAGTCTAGGAACCATCTCCAAATTATTGTTTTTCTCAATCTGTTCAAGTTCATCATTCATGGCTTTAACCCAATGGTCATCTTCATTGGCTTCATTAAAGTCTTTAGGTTCAAGAAAAGAAAGAAAGGCAATCTGAGATTGTTTTGAGACATTATTCAACTGCTTTCTTGTCTGAACTCCTTGGTTTAGATGACCAACTATCTGATGTTTAGGATGATTCATCCTAACAACTCTAGAGGGTGTCTTTGTCTTGATCTCCTAGTTTGAGTCCTGCAGAGTATTTGTATCTAACTCAAAGTATTCTCCTTCTGATTCTTGGGCCTGTTCATCTTCATCTTCAGTTGTGTCTTCTGTAGCAGACTCAATATTTCTCACCTCTCTTATTGGGACTCCTTCATCAACCTTTAAATCAATGCAATCAAATAATTTATACAATCTTTTATTAAAGCGTCTATATCCTTTACTATTGGTAGCATATCCTAAGAACATGCCTTCATCAACCCTGTCATCATACTTGCCAAGGTTTTCATTATTATTATTTATGTAGCACTTACTCCCAAAGACTTTGAAGTGTTTGATTGAAGCAGGTCTTCCATGCCACAGTTCATAAGGTGTCTTGTCACTGTGTTGTATGAGGTGGAATTTGTTAAGAATATGGATTGTTGTATGTATTGATTCTATCCGGTAGGTTTGATCAATGTTCTTCTCATTCATCATTGACCTGGCCATTTGCTGAACTATTTTGTTTTGCCTCTCAACTACTCCATTTTGTTGTGGAGTTCCTGGGATTGTGTATTCTCTCTTCATCCCATGTTTATCACAAAATTCCTTGAAATCACTTGACATAAATTCTCCTCCTCTGTCTGATATTACTGCCTTTAACTTGTTTCCAGTTTGATTCTCAGTTAAAGCCTTAAATTTTTTAAATTTCTCAAATGCTTCAGCTTTTTCTTTGAGAAAAGAAACCCAAGTGAGTCTAGAGTAATCATCAATGATCAGAATGAAGTATTTTTCCTTCCCTGTGCCTTCCTATCTTGATGGACCACATAGATCCATATGAACTAATTGGAGTGGTTTCTCTGTTGAAGTAGAGCTCTTAGATTTAAACTGTGTCCTTGTTAGCTTTCCTACTTGGTAGGTTTTACACACATAATCTTGTGGCTTTGATATTATTGGAAGATCTTTTATGCCTCAAGATTTTTGAGCTTGATTAAGTGGTCAAAGTTTAGATTTCCAAGTCTCCTATGCCATAACCAACTTTCATCATGATTTCTTAGATGAAACGCTTCTCTATCTTATTTCAACACATATACATTATTATCTATCTGTATGCCTTTAGCCACCAGTTGTCCTGAGTTGATAGACTTTATTTTACAATCTTTGGAAGTGAACACCACTTCACATCCTCTATCACACATTTGACTTACACTGAGAAAATTATGTTTCATCCTATCTACAAGCATAACATCATGGGCTTTTCCTTTTCCATTACTCAAACTCACCATCTCTTTACCCTTGATTTTACCTGGTTCATCATTTTCAAAGGTCACATTTGTTGTTTTTCTTTTACTTATAGACAGAAACTTATCCTTGTCTCCAGTCATGTGCTTGGAACATCCACTTTCTATATACCAGGGTTCTTTTTGTTTTTGATATGAAAGTACTAGGCCACATTTTTCACCGTCTTTCTTTTTCCATGCGCTAGCATTTCTAGCTAAGGGTTTTATCCTTGGATCTGCTTTGTAATTCTTCAGATGGCAGTTTGCAGCTTTGTGGCCGAAGTTATGATAGTTATGGAATTTGAGCTCATTGTTCAATAGGTCAAAGTGATTGGTTCAACTTTGTCTACTCATTGGTTGTTTAGTTCTATGTTGCAAATATTGTTAATTTCTTGATCTCCTCAGTTGCATGTCTCTAAACTTAATTTGACAATTTGCAATCTTATGGCCAAAATTAAAGAAGTAAAAACAGTAACCATGGAAGAAATTTTGGTACCTGAAGGATGGCCTTATTTTTGGCATTTGTTGCTCCATCTTCTGATATCTTTGTTTTTTATTAGGGATCATCTTGTATTTATTATCTTTTGGTGGTAGAGTACTCACATGGTTTGATTGTCTGCTGACTTGGAACTTGATCATCTTTACTGGCTCTTTTCTTTCTGGCTATTTTCTGCTTGAACCACTTACATAGCCTAAACCAGTCTTCAACAAAGGAGATCTATGTTATCTCAAAATGTCGTTTAGTTCTGCTGAGGCTTTAATGCTTGGAATATTTTGGAGATACAATGCTTTAAACTTCTCCATATATTTTCTGGTTTTTACCACCTGTCCTTCCAAGGCTTCACATATTGCCTTCTTCTCTGATAACTGTTGTTTTAGAATGTCCTCTATTTTATTTGCCTCTTCTAATTCCACTTTTAGCAGGGCAAAGTCTTCATCAGGTTTTTTATTGTCTTTCTCGAACTGTATCAACAATTGTTTTTGCTTTTTCTTCTTAAATATGAGTCTAGCAATTTCGTCTAGGGAACTGATCAATTCTCCTTCCAATTCAAACAAAATTTCTTCATCATTAACATCACTTCCTGTGATTTTATAATCACAATCCTCTTTGGCCATAAGCATAAATTCATTAACCTTATCTTCACAAGAAGAATCACTATCTGTGTCTCCTGAAGAGTCATCATTGTTTACACATAAACTTTTATTTTTACCAAATCTCTTGGATTTTCACTTCTCTTCACCTTCAGAGTTATGGTCCTTCTTCTTGTGTGGACACTTAGATGCAAATTGACCTATCTTTCAACAGTTAAAACATTTGAAGGGAAACTTTCCTTGGTACTTGCCTGATCCTTTCTTTAGTCTTCTCACAAATTTTGCTTCAATTTCATCAAGCTCAGAATCCTCATTCTTATCTTATTTAAATGATGCTTCTCTAGAGGTGGGTTTATCTTTACCTATCCTCATTTCATAAGCAGTCAGATTTCCTAGGAGTTGGTTAGTAGGTATAATTTTAAGATCATTTAGTTCTTCTATTGTAGAAACTTTTGGATTAGATTTATCAGGGAGAGATCTTAAAATATTTTGAACTAAAGAGGCTTCCTCAATTTTTTCACGAACTCCTTTCATTGCATTTACTATTTCTTAAACTCTTAGAAATTACTTCCCAGAAGTTTCATCCTCTTTCATATTTAGCTTTTCGAACTGTAATCTGTAGGTTTGAAGCTTGACATCCTTTACCTTCTCATTACCTTCATAACTGCTAATGAGTTTGTCCAACATTTCTTTGGCAGATTCTAAGTGCATAACTTTTAAAAATTCTTCTTCTGCAAGCCCACTCAGAATAACATTCATAGCCTTATCGTTGAAGCTGAATTCTAGCTTGTCATCCTTAAAAGCTAGTACAATTGGATTTACATAACTAGTCTCTACCACATCCCAGACATTTGCACCCAAAGCCATTATGTAGGTTCTCATCCTAACTTTCCAGAAGGCAAAGTTTGTTCCATTGAACATGGGGGCCTCATTGGTTGAAGTTCCTTCATGGCTAGTCATGTTTAAGCTCTAGGATCTACCCTTGGATAAAAGGAGCCAAATCCAATACCAATTGTTAGGCAACTGAGAGGGGGCGGTGAATCAATTATTACTGTGCTTAAACAATTATACCCATTTTAAACTCATTACAAAACACTCAATGATGATCACAATAATTCAGGGAAGTAAGCAATAGAGTATTCAACATCAATCACACACATGAATTATACAGAGACAAATATTCCCGAGGAAACCCATAAAGGGAGAAAACCTCTTCTTCTTAATATGATAAGTAGTCTTTATTTTCTGCACATTATCATTCTTATGAGCACCAACTCTTTGTGAGGATACCACCTCTGTTTTACAAGTTGCAACTTGATGGGAGCACCAACTCCCTGGTTTCTCTAGCACCCACTAGAAGGAAGCACCAACTCCCTGAGTGTTCCAACACCAACT
>ML838855.1:0-10054 GCA_009831015.1 Picea engelmannii
CGCCACTTTAGCTCCACAATAGAAAAGTATAAGCATACATAAGATTTGCACAAGGGAGATATAGACCAAATGCCCAAAAAGGGCGCAAATTTCATCCAAGTATGTAATTCTCAAGTGAGAGAGTTATGTCAAAATGAAATGAATTAGGTCTCCTTTTATAGAAGACCTTCATAACTAGTTTTTCCACACATCATTAGGGTAAAACACAATTAGGGAGGCCAACCTCGTCTAATTTCCCCTTTACAATTCAAAAATTAAATTTGTAATTTAAGAGAAACCCTAAGTGACGATGTCATACCCCCTAGGGGTAATGTTTAGGCATATGGAGCAAGTTATCGAGCTTCCTCGAGGGAGACATTGGGCCTCTAAAGGCCATTCCTTCATGTGATGGGGTCTTCCTTCAAAGAGAACGCCATGTCATCATCAATCACCACCAAAACCCTAGACCCTAAGCATGACGTCATGCCCTAGAAAATATGTTTTGACCTTCCATGGTCAAACGCTGGGCTAAGGTGGGCTAGGTCTTGTCGTCTAAGATGTATTCTCAAGCCTCCAAAGGCAACATTCACCGGCTAGTTTCTCCAAGGTGTGGGTTATGGCATCCACTTTGTGGGCTTCATACCCCAATGAAGGCCCAAGCTAGGCTTGTTCCTCCACAAATGTCCACCAATCAAGGTCCTGCAAAGACAAAGTGAATTTGCCCTCCAAGGGTCTCAAGTCAAACGTATCATGCCAAGTAAAATCACATTTAATACAAGAGCCACCTAAACATATGCATCAAAACTACCTTTTCAAATTAAACAAGTGCTCAATGACCCTATGCAATTGGCCAAGTTTAGATATGGGAGGGGTGTCATAATACCCTATTGGGTGAACCAATCCCTCAAGTAGGGGATATTCCCAAGGATGATCTTTTCTAGGTCATGTAATGGATATGAGGTGGTTGGGGTTAGATTTCTAGGCTTTGGGCTTCATGACATACAAGGGCTCATATTGTCTCATTTATGGGTGCCTTTGTTGAGGGCTAGCCACATCTATTTTTCTCTTTTTGTTTTTGAAGCATATTTTTTCCAAACCCTTTCAGCCATTAATTTATTAGGGTGTTTCCAAGTTGAAGCTAAGGTGGGACTTATGCCTAAGCATGAAAAACATTGTCCACCTCAACTCTACCTTGGTCACACTTTGCAACCATGCTTCCCCAAGTTGAAGTCAATAAGGGGCACTAAAAAGGAAATGCATAGCCCACAAACACTCTGCTTTGGTTGGCATGAGTGTTTATTAGTTTAATTTATGGGTCCCTCATTTATTTTGTGAGAATCATTTCATTCCTCTCAGGATCCCAAGGTGAGCTTCTATTACATGATGTTCCTTGCTAGGGCACCTCCGAGCCTAATGGACCCTTCTTCCTAAGAAATGAGGTACATGCCCTTCTTGGGTAAAAAGGCCAGAAACCTAAAAGATTGGGACACAGAGGGGAAGGAGGGATGAAAAATGGTAAGCATGAGCGGGGACGGTATGATGACCCTTCAAGGAGACCCCCAATTGCAACCCTTTCCCTAAGGGTGGCCACTTACTAGGGAACCATGACACTCACCAAGGTGAAACAAGGCCAAAAGCATAATGTCCAAGCAAACGTTCTATAATCAAGATAAGCTTTAATGCAACATATTCAAATGCCTCAAGTATTAAGGTGACACTTTCCACAATACCAGACTTGTACCTCATGGAGCAAGACTCGTTGTCTTCCAGAAGCAAGTTGATGTGGTGAATATCATCATGATGAATCATAGAAGTATGGTGGTGGAACGGGTCTCCATCTGTGTATGTGGACATTGTCAGTCAATACATCTCTTGCTACTCCATGTCTACAACCTGAGGTACTCGAGACATCATGTTGTGAGTGGGAAATCCCTCTACGGACTAGCACTTAGGGTTAGATTATGCATGTAGAAAAGACCTAAAGATCTCTACTTTCTACCGTCATCCCATACCTAATCCGCATTATTCTTAAGCAAATACATATTTAAGAAGATCAAATGAGCATACCTTATTTCGGGCGTTTGATGTAGATCCTTCCTTACGCTTGATCATTTTTTGATTGCAGCTCTCCTCCCAAGGCTGACCTGCATTCACACAAAACAAACAACAAACTCTGCATGCATTCGATATATAGATTAATGGGTTAGATATTCGATAAACAAGTATACAACAAATCATAAAAACCTCATATGGTGGGATGGGAAAAATATCTCTTTATTATTAACTTCAACAAATCAACTTACAATGATGAAGCCAGTCGCTGCTCCACGAACCTAGTCCTAGGCTCCTCTTCAACTATCCTCCAACTTCTTTGCTCTATATTTCTCTTTGCACAAGGAAGGCTAAAGGGTTGGGACAAAGGGAATATGCAATTGGGTATAGTTTCTTTACTATGATTCTCCTCTTCCAAATGGGACCCTTAACCCTTCTTTTATAGGCTAGAAGAAGCCAAGTATTTGGACGAACCCTCGGCCATGCATGGCTAGAAGGTTTAGTTAACTCACCCAAAGCTGTGTGTTCCGTCGGCAACTTTCCTTTTTTCATGCTTTTGTAGGTACACGCGGGCTGTTTTGGGTCAGCGAGCGTGTACATGTGTGCAGTAACAGAGCAGGGCGTGTGGGCCTTTATAAAAAGTGTTTTTAAGAAGAGTTGATCGGCAGTGCTTTGGCAAAGAAGGAATCTGAGATGGCTTGATGCCAAGTAAGCATGTATGGTGCAAATTAGGGTTATAACATATGCCCCCTAATGTGTGAGGTCAGAAGAGCATCTGATGGCCGAAATACATTACCAATCTTTACTGATGTGCCGAACAAGTGAGCCGAGGGACCAAAAATCGGGAGGCGCCATCTGCAAAAAATAACAATTGTCTCACCGAGGCTGGCATACCCATGCTCGGGATAGAATAAACTCATGGCTACCAATCAAATACACTGTAGATCCATGTCGTATCACTATATAAAGTGTAGCCGTGAACAATACACCGCGGGGCTACATCTCAAAATCAAAAAGGTATACATGTAGAGTATCCATCTTCTTAGAAGCTGATAAGGCCTGATGGTTGGAGATGAGGTCTTTAGAGCTCGAGCAACAACTTTAAAATCTTCAAAACTCGGGTAGGAGTGTAATATGAGTGTACGACTTCACTACCCAGAGGTCTTCGACGGCTCGTCGATCATGGACTTGGAGAATCTTGATGATTAGACTGAAGGCTTCATTGATTTCGAACAAAGACTTGATTGGACGTTCAGGATGGTCGGGTACGAGGGCAAGAGATAAACTGTAGAGGGGCCGACTTAGGATTGGTAACAACTTCCCTTAGAAAACAACACGACAAATGATGAGACTTCGGAAACATGGCATTAACATAAGTTTACGAGGCAGGAGACAACGCAAACTCTCCATATGTTTGGAAGAATAACCAAACAGAGGAGGACACAGGTCTATGTAGTGAGAACAACTTCCTAAGGTCGTATTAAATCCCAGAGTTTAACGAACAAACAGACAGATGTGCTTTATCCAAGGGCGACTTATTGTGCTGCCAATAACGAAAATACTTTTCCCTTCCTCTTTTTGGGGTATATTTGATTTTTTTGTCTTTTTCAATGATTTTGGAAAAGAGAATAAAGGAATGTTACGTTACAATGGAGGAACGAGTGTTACAAATATACAAGTTCAAGGCGCAAGGACAAGACTGATGTTCAGAATAATGATACTCGGGAAAAATCCTTCGGGGGCCAAGGGTGTTAAGATGCAGAGGCAAAGTGCTACAAGGCTTGCATATAAGGTATGCTTCAGATGGTTCAGTTGAGAGCAACATGGAGTCGACATTTAGACCAAAGACGCAGGTATGCAAATGCGGTTAACAAAACACACAATGGTAACGTCCTTCGATGTAAGTTTAACGATCCCAGAGAAGGCAAGCTCGGTGGTTTTTCATATTTAGAGAGTCTGAAAAAACGTAAAAGGAGACTCCAGTGGGGTACCTTTTTCGAAGGCAGTCTAGTCGGTTTGAAAAAGGGGTAAACTAGCACCGACAAGACGTCTATTCAAAACCATTTTAACGAGTGTGATAAAGACAAGATCACTCGACCATTTTTTCATTTTTAAGGAGTCTGAAAAAAGCTTAACTATGGACTCCGTTAGGAATGTTCTTCTGGACCATTTTAACGAGTGTGAAAGAATAAGGTCACTCGACGATCTTTTCAATTTTAGGGAGTTTGAAAAGAGCTTAACTATGGACTCCATGGGGGTTCATTTTTCGTAAATTTAGTCCCTCAGGCCCGAAAAAGGGTTAAAATGGTACTTGAGAGTACTCTTCTAGAGAACTGAAGTTCCATAGAGTATACCTTTGTTCGTACAGTTGACCGTCCGGACTGAAAAAGGGGTAAACTACCATCGGACAGATGTGACTTCAAAATTCAGTTTAACGAGCGTGAAAGGCCACAAGATCGCTTGGCAATATTTTCATGTTTAGAGGGTCTGAAAAGGGCTTAAAAGAAGACCCGTAGAGGTTACTTTTCTCAGTTAATCCGGACTAGATCGAAAAGCATAAATGCAGTCTCGCCGGATGTTGCTTTCGGATCTCAAAGCGAGCTTGAAAAACAAAAAAGTTAGCTCATGATTGACACTTTGTGGGTCGATGTCGGGTATCTCCTCGGGGGAGCAGTATGCTCCGATGAAAACATTGTCTATGATGCCAGGGGTTCTGGAGAGATTTATAGGTACCGTTTCAACGATACTTGCTATATTACCCTCGACATAAACAACACGAGTAGCCAAAGGATTGATAGGACAAGACCTATCTCCAGTCATAGTCAAAGTGAATTCCCCTGCTTCAATTCTGCTTAACTCTGGGAGGAAGTAAGATCTGTGATGAAGATCGTTCCAGGGTTTGTCTGGACTAGTCATTGCCTCAATGATTGCTTCGTCGGAGGGCAAGACTAAGTCCAATGAATCAGTGTTAGCAAGAGAACCTTGAGCCCAAATAAGCTCTAGAGTCGGATCTAACTCTTGTGCAGGAGTTGGATCTATGTCGACCGAAGCTTGCTGGACTAAAGAGTATGCTACTTCAGCTGCGGACAAGGGCATGGACATGCTCGGGTACCCTGTCCCTTCCACTGTGGCTGATGGGGAAGGAAGTATCCACGGATCGTTGAAGTCAGTCGTGCGAAACGATGAAACTTAGAAAATCTCAACCTTATGGTGGTCAGATATGAACTTGACATCGCCTTGAGGGGGCGGGTAATCGAAGGTACCCATCAAAGATGGGCACAAACCAACCCCTACATTGACTACGCCTGGTTGAGGATTATCAATCATCGGGACTGCGGACACCCCCAATGAAGGGTCAGGTCTGGAGAAAGACAATTGATCAATGGTCACAATCTGGTCTTCGTGTGGAAAGAACAAGACTCGAAAAACTGTAGCAAACACTGCTTGCATGGCATAAGTTCAACTCCTTCCTAACAAGAGATTGTAATCGAGGGACGCATCGACTACTTCTACCTCGACACACACGGTCTTCCCTCCTAAATGCACGGGGAAAGAGGGAATGATACCATGTGGTTGGAACAAACGACCGTCGAAAGCAGTGAGAAGAGTAGGTGACGGAGACAAAACGGGTTGGCTAATGGCCTTCCAACATGCCAACGACATAATGCACGTCGAGGCACCCTCATCAACCACCGTGCGGAAAATATTTCGAGTAAAAGTTTTTGTGGGGTGAGCCACTACTATCTAAAACGCTACGTGGTAAGGTAGACAAGGTTTTAAGTCGGTTGTATCCATCATGATGCTACCCAGATTACAAGTCTCGGTAGATCCTAAAGCGGTTAACAAAGCTTTCCTCTGGGAAGGGCAGCTTTGGAGGACCTCCAAAGCGGACATCGCACAAGGGGTTTGAGACAAATCTTGCACCACAGAATAGTTCTGGGCGACCCTTGAGTTTGGGTTGTGAGAAGCTTTTTTGAGCACGCCTTTTGGGATGCGTGTCATTGTTTTGCCCAAAGTCTTCTCAATCTGTAGAGGAAGAGATGGGAGTTCGGCTTCTTTGCCCTTCTCAGAAGTGCTTGGTTTACTGTAGTCATGTGCTCTAGTTGATATAAAAGCATCACCCTTCATCATATACACATTCGTGGATGCGGGATTGTTCGAAGACAGAGAGGGTCCTTGATTGCCCCCTTTCGTGCTTGTAGAGGCCTGGGTTAGGTTTTGCCCATTCTAAAATGGATTGGTTAACATAGCAGGTTGTTGCTATGTCACAAACTTTTGGGGTTCTGCAAGCCGAGGACATAGGTGGGTCGGGTGGTCTTCCGCACACAGGTTGCACAGAGACCTCGCCTTCCGTTTCTCAGTGTTTCCCCCGCCAACATTATTAGTGGGTTGCTTATCCCCCTTACCCTTCTTTCGTTGTTTTTTCTTTTCTTCAGGCTACTAGGTGGCCTTTGGATTTATCGATTGCACTATGTGTACATCTGACGTTTTAGTAGGGGGAGCAACCAAAACAGTAGTGTGGTTGGCTATTGTGTGTTGTATAGACAATTGTTGCAACTGCTTCGTCAGTTGCTCAGTGGGCTTTGCTTGTGCTGAACCAACCATACCATCGGCATGTGGTCCAACTCTCTGTTTGGTTTTATCAATTATTGAGTGTGGCGCATCTGGAAAGATCTCGTATAATAAACCAGACTTAGAATAGATGAGCTCAAGTTTTTGAGCTCTCATGATGGCGTCTTCTTCGAAAAACACTCCTGAAGTCGCGATGTCTTTGGATAACTGTGGGACCAAAGACTTAAGGAACCACTCGAGAAGGAATGCGGGTGGGACTGGTACCTTAATTAAACTCTTCCATCATCTCCATTCTCGGATGTGATCAGAGATATGGTTTGTTTTTGTCTGTGCGAAATTGGCTAGCAATTTTGTGCCAGCGTTGTATCTCACAGGTAATTGGAAATGGTTTAGGAAGGCCATTGCCAATTCGCCAAAGGAAGAGTATCTTGAGCAGTCGAGCTCAATGTACCATTTCGCGACACTCCCAATGAGAGTACGTTGAAACAATCGCAACTATACATAATCATCTTTCAACGAGTTAGATGAGCAGCAAAGGTGGAAGGTAGTGACATGATCGCTTGGATCTTCGTTAGGCTTGGCTTCAAACTTTGGTATGTCCCAAGGCAACTTCGTCGGCATAGGAGGCCAACGTGGATCGTGACAGATAGGGTCATTCAACAACCTTGTCAAGTCTGGCAAATGCAAGGTTGTCGGGAAAGGTAGTTTGGGTTGTTGGTGATAACCTGGGAAAAAGGGGCCTGGAGTTTGACTGGCACTAGGTTGCCAGGAAAATTTCGGCTATTGGCTATGGTTCTGGTAAAAACCATGGCCATGGCTAATGTATGGATTCTACGTGTGAGGAGACATCATCGGCTGATTCCCAAAATAGGACGTAGATGGATGGGCGTGCATTACATTCGAAGGACTTTGGGAAGGGTTGCCCCATGCCAATCCCGTGGGGATGGGGATAGTACCTTGTCCGGGGTTCCATCGGCTGTGGAAAGAATTGCCCCAGATTGGCATTCCTGACGAAGGAACTGATCCCTGCCAAGAATTCCAAGGTCTTGATGCGAAAGAAGTTCCTGGATTTGCCCCATGTGCAGGAATAGTACCTTGCATAGGAATAGGTTGTCCGAAACCGGGGTTGCCCCCAGTCGGGAAAGTAGCTGACGAGAAGGCGTTGTTACCAAATGCACCGAACAAAGAAAATGGTGTCAAACCTACCAACATATTATGCGAAGGTGGTCCTTGACTCCCCGCTCCAAATAAACTATGGTGTGCAGGTGGCCCGACGAATGGTTGGTACGTGCCACCGAGCGAAGGGGACGAAGGAAGTATATGACCTCCACTGTAAGGGAAAGCATTAAAAGGAGTAGGAGTGCCCCCTATGTGACCTTGCAGAGGAGCGCTAGAGCTCCTTGCCCCCAGACCTAAAGTCTGTGAAGTGGAGTAGGAAAGTATAGGACTTGTACCTGAGCTAGGCATCACGTATGAGAACGGAGGGCTTGTCGCACTTGATGAGAAAGGGGTTGTGGCCACTGCCATAGACGGGATCGAACCACTATGCGAGGTAGAGGTGGCTGAGACCATGGTGGCTCGGATCGGTGACAGTGGGTTAGGAGGTGGAAACTCTCCTGTGGTGACAACCGTAGTGGGAATTGAAGAATTCCCAGAAGGAGTAACAACATTTGTTTCCATTGTTGTGTGCGACATTGTTTGGCACTCGTAAGGATGAATTGGTATGATGATGGGTGCCGAAAGTTTAGTGGTTGAGGTTTCAACTAGACCAAAAGCTTTCACTCCAAGGTCTAAAATGGTCGATTCCTCCGGATGTTGGTCGGGCACAATTTCTTGTGACCCGGTCACTTCAAAAGATCCTTGTTGGTCTAGCTTTCGCCTTAGTGGTGGCGGGGGTGGCTCCAGTGTAATGGTGATAGGCCAAGAAGCCTTCGTGACCAGCGGAGCTCATGATACTCCACTGTGTGAGAAGATCAAAGACACTCTAGGGCTGTCTAATCGTTCAAAAAACAACACACACTAAAAAGACCCTACAAGATAAGACAAGCAAACACTAAACTAATTGGAAGAACAGTTACAACAACCAACACTAGAGCAACTTACCGGTGCAAGTGCAACTTGAACACAAAAGCACCCTCTGGGTATACTCTGCAAAGCGTGGCCCGATGTCTGTCCTAGGTACCATGGTATACCCCCGCAGTCACCTGTGTATGTCCCTAAAAAGATAGGCAACTAGGTTGCCAGCGTGCGAACAATCACCAGGCGAGTACAGTCAAAAGTCGGGTAGACCACAATGAGCAGGGTATTGAGCCCGAAACCTATTAAGGGCATCAAAAGCAAGTTTATATTTTAACAAAAATTGGTGCAAGAGATTGGTCATGTAAGAGAAAATTTCCATTGAACCACAACCCTCTAGTGTAGATAACACCACCAACCTAGGCTATGAGGCCACCATGGTGAAAAAACCAAGTAATAAGATTCTATATTTCTCATCCCAACCTTTCTACTCACATTCTTACCTAACCTTCTCAACGCAAAGCATTACAAGAATTTGATTCATCCTGCGATAGATAAGGAACTCTCTTCCAGTACTGGGAGTAATATTAATTTTGCATAAATGGAATATTTACACCAAGCCCTATAAATGGAATATTTACACCAAAATATAATATGGATGTTATTAAGAGGTTTGGCACACTAGGTATGGATATCAAGGACTTAACCATGATCCAAGGACAATCACTAGTGCCTAAATAATATTTCTAGGGTTCATGGTTGTATGTCCCACCTATGGATTTTGTACTATCATTATTAGTGATGACAATGTTGTCAATGTCCAAACCAATCAAAATTATGAATGGCCTATTTGTAAGAATCTTTACCTTCTCCTTGCACAGTAAATAAATAGAATAATAGATTAAGACTTCAATTTCTTATTGTAAAACCTCTTATCTTATCATAGTTTAATCCTTTAATCATTATAGAAGTGACATTTTTACAAAGTCTCTTACAGAAGTGAAGTTTTCCAAAATTTGATCTATTTTAGGTGTTTAATAAGTTGTCATTAAGGGGGGATATGCTCTAATGCCTCCTTCTTTCTCCTATTGTGTCACCTTTGTAAATCCTTCAAACATATCCTAGGTTGTTCTTAAGGGGGGATGTTAGAATATTTTGACACTTAGGAGTTATTTAGTATAAAATTGGTCTAATGTGTCTTTATCCTAACATGGATAAGGCCTTGAATCCCATGCTTGGTCAAAAATTTCTCCTAATTGCATATGTATCCCACTTGGTGGCTAAATATCCCCTTTAAAGGATGCATGTAATGGTTTAAGACACCATTTTATCCCATGAACCCTCAAATATTCATTTAGTTGACATGTCTCTTCTTTTCACTACTTTACCATGGTCAAGACACCAAGATCCATCCTTGGTATGAAAAAACTACTAT
>ML838855.1:21710-53469 GCA_009831015.1 Picea engelmannii
TTTGAATGTTCATATCCGAAGCTTTTCTGAGACCTTGCAGTAAAGCCTCATATTCTGCAGTGTTGTTAGTACATTCAAATTCCAACCTAGATGCAATTAATGTTTTGTTACCTGTCGGATTGATAATAACGCAGCCTGCACCAACTCCTTCTTTGGACTTTGACCCGTCAAAATACAGAGACCAAATTTGATTTCCATCGGGCACATGAGACCGTTGCGTGGAAGCTGTTGGCTGCATATATGCTACAATCTCGGGTTGCTGTTTTGGATTGGTGATAGCTGAAGTCTCGGCCATGAAGTTGCCGAAGAAGGTGTTCATCCCTTGTACTTCGAGTGAATCAACAGAAGGTGTAAATGGTTCGTTGGGATCGTTCAAATCTGTGACCGTGAACTTAAGGTAGCATTCACGATTTACCTTGATTTTGTTAGGCTTGCCGTTCTCTGGAAGCCATAGATGAGACCAATCTGTCGCGAAATAGCCGTGTAACTACTCCGACCAGTCCCTGCTTAAAAAAAAACCATACACTTATGTAATATCCACAACAATTATATCAATAACCTGATGAACCTTGGGGTTAGACGATAATCTAATAAGCACATTCTTTAGTTCGCCTATAACTTTAACATTGGTCCGATCAAGTTGTATGATTTTTAAAGTAGACGGTTCAACTTCTGCGTTAATCTTCTGGCAAACAGACCATGGCATCACATTGGATGACGCTCCTGAGTCTACCATACAATTGTGCACGTTTCTATTAAAGATTTCGAAAGTTAACAAAAATGGAGGTACATTTTTGTGAGTACTAAGGTGGTAGCTTGAGGCTTTTTACTCGTAGTTTCTAAAGCTACTTTATCTACATTATTTACATTATTTACATTACTTACAGGAAGGCTCCCTTTATCTTGAGGATTAGGATTGTTTTTAGTGGAAGTCTTCTGAGGAACTTTGTTCTACACAACCTTATTACCACTTGAATTACCATTTTTTCCATTCTCTGAGATATTCTGTAACATTTTTTGTAGCAGAAATGGAAATTTCAATAACTCATAAACATAAATGTTAGATCTCAACTTTTTAATATCTTCAACTACATCGTAATCCAAGTTGGGGTTCACATTACTCTGTTTAGTCTCAACTGATTTAGACTGCTTTGGAGGTGAAGTTGTAGTGTTTTCGGAAGAAGGTTTGTTTGCTGTCTTACTCCTGGTATTATAGGGATGTACTATCTTGAAGTTAGCTTGAAAGATGCTATCCGAGAAGTGTCCAAAAATGTTTGGAGAAGACTCTTCTTCTTGAACTGTCTCTTGTTCAACTACCTCCTCAGGAATCTCAGGAGGCATCAAGTTATCTTGGGCTTCTAGAATCATTTGAAGAGCGCATTGCAGACTTTCTAGATTAAGGCCTTCGGTAGTTGGATTAGGTCGGTTGGTGGGAAAAGGCTTTCGAAACGGGGGTTTGTAAGGTCCTTTGCTCGAGGAAGCTTCTTCGGTCATCCTTTTTAAGTTTATAATTTGATTTGACAGTTTTTGAACAACTTTAGTTAAGTTTTCTAAATCAGAGCTTTCAGGTTGTGTTTTACTTTGAGTGGGTCTGGGGAGGATTTCGATCTTCTTTTTGGAAGAAGAACTAGTCTCTGTTTCGTTGCTAGTAGAGTCTTTAAGACTAAGTATATCTTTTTCAATCTGGCTGGCCTCCTCGAAGGCTTCTAACAACGTGGCTTTCTTAGGTCATTTAACCCAAATAGCTATACTTTGATGCAAAGCTTTAGTGTAGTATGCTATTATAAGATTCTCGACAGGCATGGAATCCGTAGGGATTCGGTTTTTAAGTGTTAAGAATCTTTGATTAAAGTCTTTAACTTTTTCTTTTAGGTTCATTCTTAAGCTAGAAAGGTCCATGACTAGGACTTCCGGAGGCTTACCGTCTCCGAACTTTTCGAAAAAGCATGACTCAAACTTTTCCCAAGACACGATGGTATGGGGTTGTTGGGAAAAATACCATGTGGATGCATTGCCCTCGAAAGTATAGGGGAACAACCTACAGACAACGTCTTCGTGTTCGACATTGCGGAGTCTTATGGCTAACATAAATTTTTTAATGTGATCTTCAGCGATCTGTTTAGAGTCAGGGTCAAACTTGGGAAGCCATTTCTCTGGATGTTTAGGTAGAGGATGCTGAGCTCCAGGTACGACTACGGCATCCTGGTCGAGCCAAGGTCTAGCAGGGTTGTTTTGATTTGCCATTGGTGTAGTGGGTGTGGAAGACTGAGAAGGGGAATTGCCTTCGTCAGAGGAATCTCCTCCAGAAGAGGAAGGAGATGATGGAGGTGGTGAAGGAGGTATCCCAGATCCTCCTGCAGCAGGATTTAAGATTGGATATGTAGGATTCACAGTGAGATCAGTGCCTCCTAATTGTTCTCTGATATCAGAGAAATCCAAAGGTTGGTCCAATGGATGGTTAGGTTGCCTCAAACGGGCCAAGGCACTATGATTTCTTATAAGAGATTGACGGACAATCTCTTGTATGTCACCACCTGTAGGATTAGGGGTTGCTGGCTCAATTGTGATATGTGGATTGTCGGTTGAAGTGATTGCTGTTTGAAGGGGAATATTATCATTTTAATGGATTCTAGTCACTATAGATGAGCGATTAGGTGGAGGGGGAGTCTTGTGACCGCCTCATGCCATTAATTAATTTTAGGTCCTCCTTCTAGCGCCATTTGTTGACGGGCGAAATTGATCGTCCGTCAACTGGGAGAGTGGAACCGGTCCGAGGTTGTCTAATAACCCAAGCCGTTTGGGATGAACCACCCTGACGGGTTTAGCGGCTCCGTTAGCCGATCTAAGGTCCTAAGAAAACAAAAAAAGAAAACTACTCTAAACTAACTAATCTAATTAAAAATAACTATTAAAACAAACTAAACTAATCTAACTATTCTATATATACAATCTACTATCTAATACTATACTAACTCTAAGAAATTAAATATATAACAACTAACATAAATAAATCTTATTCACAAAATGCACAATATTTACAATTTACAGATTTGAATGAAAACCCGAAAAACTCATTTGTATTCTGTCCTAAGACGGAGAGAGATATTTTTTGTTGACTTTATAATTTTATAAACAAGAAATAAAATAAAAACTAACTAAACTAAACAACTAATATACTAACTTTAATTACAAATCTAACTAAACATATATCTAACTAAACTACTTAAATTAAACTAACAAACTACCTATTAAATACTGAAAAACAAACTGACTTGAAGGAATGCTCCAGGTTCATCCTGTGTGTAATGATTGTCTTAGCTGATCGAAGGGAGGAAACCCGCACCGAATTATCTAGGAGCTTCTCGTAAACAATAAGCTGCAGTGCTCTTCAAATATGATTATAGGACAAACAAGACATAAAAATTACAACAATCTCATGATTTATAAATCTTCATAGTTAGATAAACCTGTATGCAAAGATCTATACGAAATGATTCAATTAATGAAGAAGAGAAATCTGTGATTCATTAACTGAAACAAAGTAATTGCTGTATTTTTAAGTAATGAAAGAAATCAGATATGGATAACACATTAATTAAATCATATCATTCTGCAATAGATTATGATAGCTAAAGTAGTCTATAATCAACTGCAAATGACATGCATAAACTTGAAACAAAAAATTGATATATTGAAAGTGAAAGCTGTAGCAAGACATCAACTCTTGTCTCAGTTTGTATTAGAAATCCATAGCCTGGTTCTCCCACAAGTGAGGATGCCCCTTCTTACACAAAATAATAAGTATTTAAAGACCTTCCACAGGGTAAAACATCCCTGTGGAAGTTATCAAAACTGTTTACATAAAATCTGGGAAAAAATCCCAAGTTTGACTAAACTAGGAACCTAAAATAAAAACTAAATCACACAAATATCTCCTAGACTGTCCAGCATGCCCAATGCAATTCAGATGTACCTGAAAGGGTAAAAAATGGACAAGTTAGGAGGATATTTTGTTAATGAAAATGAAAAAAATCTAATTCTAAAGACTAGCTACGGAATCTTGCGATTCTGTAGCTGGTCTAAATCAGACACAGAATCAACATTAAAATCAATTAAAATCTTTAAAGAATTAAAATTAACAAGTATCTAATAGCTTATTTGAAAGACAAACGAATCATTCAAATTGAAATTGTTATACTAATTTGAAATCAAACAAGACTGAGATCAATCAAATGACTACAGAGATGCGTGTACTCTGTTTCGTTTATTGTCACAAAATCAGGTAAACGGAATCATGTTGGATAACCGACAGTAATGAAATCGATTCATAATCAATTGAAATCGATACAGTTAAACATATCATAGGCAATTGTTTGTTATTGCTGCCTCATCAACAGGAAACACGATCGAATCCAAACAAGATCATTTTCTCAAACTGATATAATTGTATTAAATATAAACGATCATGCTAATAGCGAATCAAATCAAAACTGCTATGTAAATTATCACATATGAAATCATAATGGGATCAATCAGTTGATAACAGGGTTTGTGGGATTCGCCAAATCATTTATTATTGCCAATTGGGGGCGGACGAAATCGATTGATTTTCAATAAAAATATTACTAGCATTCATTTCAAAACGAACTATAAATCGAATTTGACAGAGATAACATATGTCGATCTGGGTTTAACCAACTCATTTTGAAAATTAAAATCAAACAGAGAAGTATCAAGTCTATTTTTGATACGAATCCAGCTTATAAAATCAATCGTACTAACTGAAGATACACAACAATCCAATCAAGACAAGAGCAAATCGAACAATTGGAGTTTAACATAGTCGTCGTGAATCAAGACCATTCCATGATTCGGGCGTAGATATCTTTTGCACAAGCTTAAATGAGAATATCGTTTCCATACAAAACAGAGTCATCTTTCCAAATCGGAGTCGATCAAAGTTGTATTCCTGATTTAGAAGATTACATCGCATCAATTCAAACTTACGAAGTCGTTCCAAAATCACAGCATACAAACTAAATCAGAGTCGATATAATCCAACCATAACGAAATCATACCAAATCAAAACATGATCATGCTCTAATTTTAGCATAAAAATCTCCTGTACAGGTCAGATACAAACAAAATCCAAGCGAAAGCAAACCATTGATTTCGTTAACTCACACCAAAAGTCAGACGAATCAAAACAAATGAAAACTAATCAATTGCTAAACTGGGCACGACCAAATCATAACCTCATTTAATTTTAGCAAAATGAAAACAATGTACAGGATGAACAACATAACCGTTTTCGATATGGCTATAACAGAGTCATTTCGAACAATAGATAGAGCTATTTGAAAACCAAACTCAAATCATTATATTAATCCTAGCAATTCACAAAACGAAATTGATACCTAAATTCATACCTGGATGACGAGCAGACAGCTTGATCATGACATTTTGGAATTGACGACGGCTATAGCCAATTCAACATTCCTAAAAACAATGGAACCAGTGGTTTTTGCTTCCTATCATTTACTTGAAGCTTGTCCCTTTGGCTTGTCAATACTGTAACTTGGTTTTCCAACGCTTTGATTTTCGATTGAAGTAAGGGAACGTCTATATAGTATCGTTCCAACCACACATGACATTGGTCACATGACGACTGTCCAGGCTTCGAAAATGCAGGTGAGGGTTTGGTTGCATCGCCGAGGGTTTCGTTAGGAATCTTGATCCCAGGGTAGCTAGGATTGTTCCTTATGCAAGGGGGTAGATTAGAAACGAAATCATAGGGTGGCTCGGAGCACAGACCTTGGGAGTAAGGATACTCACTAGCTAGGAAGCGTTCGATGTCAGAGTCAGAGTCTTCACTTAGGACTATGGGCTTCTGCTCAGCACCAGGTTTAGGTTTATTCCTAGCCATTCTCGAGATAAGCCAATTATTCTTGTTACCTTTGCCATCAACAGTAGGGTTTCCCTTGACCTTTTTGCTCACAGGTTTTTTTATAGCCTCAACCTTGTCTGCTAAGACGTCGGGTAAGTCAATATCAGGGTCGACCGAGGGTTTAGGAGAGGGCAGTAGGACATGGAACGGCACGGGTGGCTCGACCTTGGTTTCACTAACCACAGCCTTGTCAATTTGGACGGGCTTTGCATCAGCAAAACCATTTCGAGAGATAAAAGCTTGCCAGCTATCACCGTGAAGATTTAAGTGATGAACAACGAAGAGTCTGATTAGGCCGTGGTGGAACAAGCTACTATCGTCCTTTTCTCTTTAAAACCTCTTAGCCATTTTATAAAGACTTCGTTGGAAATAAAAAGGCATATTCAACGGATACCCCATAAAATTCATTAACAATCGAAGGTGATAAAGAAAAACCAGTCCATATCGACCCTCACAGGTCACAAATTGTTTAACCACCATCAAAAGATCATGCCATCTTGGTTTAAGCGTGGAAATGGGCATACCTCTATCACAGGATGTGACCTTTCATGAGACGAATAGTAGTGGCCATGGAACCTCCTCAACTTTAGAGTTTTTGAACCATCGCTGGCCCATGGCTACTAACCTGGTGGCAGAGCTAATGAACTCCTCATTCAGCTCAATTTGAATGTCGCCTACTTTGGCCCTACAACCATCAAAAGTCATGGCGAACTGTTGTGCAACAAATAGATTAAAACCCTCAAACCGCTGCATAAAGGTGAGCCAACCACTATCCTCTAAGTCTTTCCGGGCATTATCGAACAATAGCAAGGATTGGCTACCGTTCGGCTCAATTCACACCACTGGTGCCATAAGGAAGAGCACACGGTGAATGAGCCAGGGTTTGAATGCAACATACACAGGAACAAAACGCCCGAAGGCTTACCCGAGCTAACATAGGTGAAACAGGGATAGGAGCAACATTAATGACATCATGCGAAGGTGGTGGAGCTATTTGTTGGCCTCGCAAAATAGTCATTACCAATGGTACAACCGCCGACGCTTTCAACTATACAAATCACAACGCGCATGTGTTATAACTATGCCATTTCAATCAATCAATTGAAACCTTTGGTAAGTGGATAAACCATGCGCGCAATCAAACGTTATGCCATAGTTTTTAAAACCAAACATACAAATCGAAACCAATACCAATGTTGGACCAATGTGCCAATGCGTTTTGATAACATGAACTAGGTGTCATATTAAATGACATATATCAAGGGTTTAACCATAACGCCTATGTATTTTTATGAAACCAATGGTCAAGTAGATCAAATCAAAGAACATATAAATCCAATTACCAATGCATCACAACCTCAATTACTCATGAAACAAAATTACATAATCAATCAAAGAATGTCCAATGAGTACAGATCAAAAAGTTTTGCCAACTGCATAATGATAAGTAAAATGTAAATGCAATGGGCATATCGACAAGAAGGATAACGACAATTCAATAATGATTTTAATGCGACTTCGAAAGACCAAGTTTTCACGCTTACAGTCATGAAAACAAAAACGAAGGTAAGTGTGCAAATGGCGTAAAGAATAAAAGTGTCATTTATTTGAGAATTGCGACGAAAAATTAATGTTTGCAAAACATTGGTGTAGGCAGCTTATAAGACAGTGAAAAATGTGAATTGGCTGCCAACACGACGCAAACCTTAATTGCTGCGATAGTTTTGCTGTATAAACAACAAAAATATGTTGTTTCCTGTGCGACGACAACTTCGATTTTTGCGACAGTTGTGCTATATAAAAATGAAAAGTTGTCGTCGCCTGTGCGACGACAACTTCAATTGTTGCGACAATTGTTCTATATAAAAATTAAAATTTGTCGTCGCACCTGCGATGACAACTTCAATTGTTGCGACAGTTTTGCTGTATAAAAACAAAAATTTCTTGTCGCACGTGCGATGACAACTTCAATTGTTGCGACAATTTTTCTATATAAAAATGAAAAGTTGTCGTTGCACGTGTGACGACAAGTTCAATTGATGCAATGGTTTTGTTATATAAACAACAAAAATTTGTGGTCGCACACACAACAACAACTTCAATTGATGCAACGGTTTTGCTATGTAAATAATGAAAAGTTTTCATCACCAGTGCGACGACCGATTAAATTATTGCGACAATTTTGCTATATAAACCACAAAAGTTGTTGTCGCAATGGGCGTCGCAATTTAGACGAAATGTTGGGTTCACATATTTTTCCTATATTGTCGTATTAGCGACGATATTTCTTTTTTTTTTTGCAATTACCTATGGTATCGCTCTTGCGACGTTTGTTCAATTTCATCGCAATTTCCATGCGACATAAAACAACATTTCAAAGACTCCAGATTCGTCATAATGTCAATGACATAATGTCGCAAGAGCGTCACAATAGCCATCACAAAATGACCCAAATATGCTAGTGAACCCGTGGGAGTTATTGTGTTTTGATACATGTTTGATGTCTTGAAATGATATTTTAAGTATTGAACTTTTTGTAGCAGATTATTCATTGAGTAGTTTGTTGTTTCTCTCTGTTTTCTATTATTTCACTGATCTGTCATTGGTGTGCCATCAACCAAGGAGGGCCCTCATCCATTTCATTCTACCAACCCAACATTTCCTTTGTATTGATATAATAATCCTCTGACCAACCAACAAAAATATAAAAGAAGCAATCATTCTAAACTGTAGGTGGCCTAGCTTTTCCCTTTAACAATCAGGTGCAGACCTTAGGACCAACATCTTCTGGCGCCATTGTCGTGGAACAGAGTAATGAAATATCTTTCCCTGGGAGAACAACAATTGATTAGCTCTGACCTTTGATGGTGAACAAAGATCAGACACAAACAGACTGCCATATTTCACCTGGAAACTTCACTGAGTAAAATTTAAAGAAGAAATACTAGCGCCCAGAAAGGGATTGATCCAGGTGGATATCGGGGGCCACCCACCTTTTCCAAATGGCTCAAAACAGTTTTCTAGCCATTTTGGCAATTTACTATTTTTAGCAGTTTTTTCGGGTCCTGAACTTCCGGGGCCATTTTGAGGCCCTAAACGATGTTTTTTTTGGGTATGTTGATGTTGCAAAATGGAATCTAATGATGCCATTTTGTCTCGAGCGTTGTAGGCCTTGGATAGATCTTTCCAACGAGCTATCATACGCCTAAAACGAAGATCGTATGCAAAAGTTAGGACCCCGGGAAGTTGATGCACCAACTTACCCAAACGGGGCCCACATGACTTTTGGCGCTTCATCTCCTAGGGTTAGGTTTTTGGATGTCTAGGACTTTTGGCATTCCCGATTATTGTAAAAATGCCTTCAGAGCCTCATTGTAATCATCTTCTCACGGATGCGAGTAGTAGCCACATCTCTTCTCAGAGATAAGCTACCACCATTCTAGCGAGTCTTTCACTCTGTACTTTTACAGTCTCTGTACATTTATTTCATTAATAGAAATCGTGTATTACTGTATATCTGTGACTCTTTTTATATTTCCGCTATATCTCTGTTATATTGTTGTCTCTCTTGCAATATCTCTGAATATTTCTATGTTATATCTCCGCTCTCATTTCGTGCCGAAAATAATCCGGATCAGGGATTCAATAGATCCAAATCTTAAAACAACAAAGCTAAGAAGGCTAATTGCACAACAAGCTCTGAGCTAGAAAGGAAACTAAGGAAATCTATTGTAGCTCAGAGATACACTTCCCCCCTCAAGGGAAAAGCTACACACCAAGAGAATACTTCAAACCATCATCATGAGCAACTTGAATTTGCTAGCCCTGAGAATCATATTTCCAAAGGGGCTCAGACATCTCCTACTCCTGATTCCACTTCAACATCCAGTCCTGCATCCACTCTTGTATCTACCATAAATTTGCAGATTCCTACTATTCAAGCCATGGCTATTAATAGGATGGATTTCATAATTGCTGCCACATATGCACCCTTAGTGCTACCTGTAGTTTTACATGCACTCCCAACCACATATTACATGAAATATCTGCCAAGATATAATGGGGAAGGTGAAATAACTGCTGAAGAATGTCTGGTAGCCTTTTATAGTTTTGCAGACAACTTTAACATTGATTATTCAAATGTGTGGATGAGGTTGTTTGTACAGAGTTTGGATGGGGAGGTCAGAAAATGGTTCAAGAGTCTTCCTCCAGCCTCCATTGCAGATATTAAGGCATTGGATGAAGCTTTCATAAAGAAATGGGGAGATAGGAGATATTATCTCTATTACATCACTGAATTTGGGGCTCAAAAGAGAAAGAATGGTGAATCTATTTCAGACGTTACCAAGAGATTCAATAAAATGTATGGTATAATCCCAAATGAAATCAAACCAACTGAGGCCTCCGCCAAGATCACTTATGCTAATTAATTTGATGCATAATTCTCCCTCCTCCTGATAGAGAGAAGGTAAACCACATTGTTTTCCATGTAGGAAGCAACCATTGAGGTTGAATCTAATATTTTGGCATCGGCCAGATTGAAGACTAGTTCTGATAAAGAGAAGAAAAAATAGAGAGAGGATGCCCCTTCCTCCTCTAACCTAGCTACATATGATCCCAAACTTGAGGAGATGACCAAGACTTTGAAGGATCTGACTTCTGAGACAACTAAGTTAAAATGAGAATCCAAACAACCAAACAAAACTTTTCAAGGGGTTGGTAATAGAAATCAGAACCAATTCAGAAGGCCTAATGATGCTCCTCAAGTAATGCAGAGAGAAAGGAGAAATGCCAATGATCAAAGGGTAGTGCCCCCTTTCCAAAACAATCAGATTGAGGAGATAGATGCAAACAATGATGCTGTGGATGATACTGCTATGCTTTTCAATGAGATAGATTATTATACTAGTCACTTAACACAACAAGAATATGAGGTAGCACAATTGTCAAATCAATTTGATGATCAGATAAGGGAAGAGGGAGTTATTCAAGGTCAACCCAAGAATAAATATGATTTGAGGATGAGAAATGGAGCTTCCAAGGCCACCACCTCTGATCAAGGAAAACAATCAGAAGCCCCTCTCAAGCCAAATCCAAATAAAGGTATGCCATCTAAAACTCAGTCATCTCCACTATCAAAACCTCTTGCCCCTGAAACAAAGGAAGCTGATAAGCCCCAAACCTCTTTCAGCATGGAACATGAGTTGAACAAAATCAAGATTCTTGTCCCTTTGATAGAATTGTTAGAAAATGAACGTTTTAAGAAATCCATCATGAAAGTTCTGCAACCAACTCCTTCTAGTGTATCTTCCGATGTCATTATTCCACAGGATGAAAACCTAGCCATTACTATGGGTCCACACATTGAAGATGGCTCTGATGCTTCTCCTCCTTTCTATATATCTCTTAATGTCTAGGATAAGATCCTGCACAACTGTCTTGTGGACTCAAGAGCCTCTCACAATGTCATGCCCAAAGTTGTTATGGAAGAACTAGGTCTGGAGATTACCAAGCCTTACCAATACCTGTACTCCTTTGATTCTAAGAAAGTAAAATGCCTAGGATTGATAAAGGATATGGTGGTTTCTCTAGCACAATTACCCATGAAGAGTGTAGTGATGGACATTGTGGTGGATGATATTCCCCCAAAGTTTGGCATGCTGTTATCTAGAACTTGGGCTAAGAAGGTCGGAGGATCATTGAAAATGAACCTCACATATGCCACCATTCCTGTGTTTGGTGGTGAGAACATGAGGCTATACATAGAGGTAAGATTAGCCTACATAGTCAGTGATCATCATAACCAAAGAAATCATCCCATTTATGCTGTTGAGGATGGGATTGGTTCATCTGTTTTTCATTTAGATGATGATGAACCTGAAATATCAGTCAGCGAACATAGAGAGAAACTAATGACTGGTCAACAAAACATGGTGTGGAAGATGTATTTCGATGGATCTTCATCAAAAGAAGGATCTGGTAGGGGTATTCTCCTCATTTACCCTTTAGAAGAAGTAATAACCCTCTCTTATAAGCTAGAGTTTGAGACTACTAACAATATAGCTGAATATGAAGCTCTGGTATTGGGATTGAGGGCTGCCAAAGACATGGCCATTGATTGTTTAGCAGTTTTTGGTGATTCTGAGTTGGTCATCAATCAAGTGAGGAATATCTATCAAAATAAGCAACAGAGGCTCAAGAAGTACATAAACGAGGTATGGGATATGATCGATAATTTCTTTCTAGCATTTAACATTTCTTTCATTCCTAGAGAATAGAATCAAAAGGATGATTCTCTGGCCTTAGCTGCCAACACGTTCAGGCCTCCCATTGGCCCAAATATCAAATATCAGGTGGATATCAAACATAGAACAACCATACTAGACAAAATAAAGCACTGGCAATTATTTAGTGATGATTTAGAGCTGCATATATTTCTACACACCATTGATGAATTCTCCAATATCTCAATTGATCAAGAAAGTCAAGAAGATGAAAATGAGAAACTAGAAGACAAAAAATCTTCCCATCTGCTGAAGACAGTGGCTGGTCATGATATTGTGGAGTTGAAAACCAATCACATTCCGAGAGTACTAATGCCATTGGAAAGATTGTTCGACAATAATGATATTTACAAAGGATTTTCCATGAAGAATCAAGAAGAGGAGGTGACAGAGTGAAAAATTGAGACTACTGAGAATCCCAAGATCATCAAGCTATCCAAAGCATTGGCTGCAGAACAAAAATACAGGTATGTCAGTCTCATTAAAATGTTTGCTAATACTTTTGCATGGTCCTATGAATATTTGAAGACATTTGATACTGACATCATCCATCACAAAATCCCTCTAAAAACTGGCTCCAAGTCATTTAGACAAAATATTAGACAATTTAATCCCATGTTAATGTTCATAATTGAGAAAGAGCTAAAAAGAATGTTGGATGCCAAGATTATTGTACCATTGAGGTATTCAAACTGGGTGGCCAACTTAGTACCTGTAAGGAAGTAGAGTGGGGAGATATGCTTATGTGTTGATTTCAGAAATCTAAACAAGTGTTCTTTGAAGGAAAATTACCCCCTCCCCAATATGGATCTTATTTTACAGAGGGTGGTAGGTGCACACATAATTTCCTTGTTGGATGGATACTTTTGTTATAACCAGATAACAGTTTGTGAGGAAGACAAAGAAAAGACAACATTCACCACCCCATGGGGAAAATTCATGTATGACAAGATGCCCTTTGGGCTCATGAATGCAGGGGCCACTTTTCAGAGGGCCATGGACATAGCTTTTGTGGGGGAGAAAGACAAATTTATGGTCATATACCTATATGACATTACCATTTTCTCCAAGTCTGATGAGGAACATTTGCAGCATTTGGAGTAGGTTTTCAAGAAATGTAGGAGGTATGGGATATCTCTTAATCCTAGTAAGTATCACTTTTCCATGCCAGAAGGGAAGCTCCTCGGACACATCATATCAACAGGAGGCATAAAAATTGATCCAAAGAGGGTTTGTGCCATTCAACAAATTGAGATCCCTAGAAACAAAAAGGTTGTCCAATATTTTATTGGTAAGATAAACTTCCTCAGACATTTTGTGCCAAATTTTGCTGAAATTTTGAAGCCTATTACTAACATGTTGAAGAAAGATGCTGTGATAAAATGGTCCTCGGAGGAAAAATTATCTTTCCAAACAATCAAGCAAGATTTAATTGAAGCACCTGTATTGGCTAGCCCCGACTATACCAAAGAGTTATTTATCTTTTCCTTTGCCTCAGAGGAAACAATTGCTGCTGTACTGTTGCAGAAAAATGAGGAAGGGCATGAGCAACCAATAGACATTTTCAGTAGAGCCCTCCGAGATGCTAATCTCAAGTATGATATATTAGAGAAGTAGGCTTATGCACTGGTCAAAGCACTCAAGGCCTTAAGGGTTTATGTGCTATAGTCTAGAATAACAACCTTTGTTCCTAGCAACAGTGTCAGAGAGATTCTGGTCCATCCAGACAATGAGGGGAAGAAAGGAAAACGGATTGTCAAGATGTTGGAGTATGATTTACACATAAATCCCACCAAGCTGATAAAGGGGCAAGGACTGGCCAAATTTTTGTCAGAATCAAACTGCAAGGTGCTAGAGTTGCATCAAATCTTCACCCAATCAGATGCACCCATCATACAGCCTGGACAAGACAACATACATGTATTTGAAAAATATTCCTCTTCACCTTGGTATAAAAACATCATCTATTTTCTATAACATTTTGAATGTCCACCAGATGTGAAGAAGGCAAAGGCCAGGTCTCTCAAGTTGAAAGCCATCAAATTCTGCATTTCAAACTAGAGCTTGTATTGGAGGGATCCTGCTGGCATTATGTTAAAATGCCTTGATGGAGATGAAGCTAAACAAGTCACAACATAAATGCACATAGGAGTGTGTGGAGGGAACCAACATTGGAAGGCCACAATGCTCAAGATCTTGAGGGAAGGATACTACTGGCCCACCCTTTTCTCTGATGTGTTTTCCACTGTTAGAGCCTGCAATGAATGTCAGATGTTTGTAGGGAAACACAAGTTGCTATCACTGCACTTGAAACCTATCAAAGCCAGTAGTCCATTTCAACAATGGGGGTTATAATTCATAGGAGAAATAAATCCACCCTATAGTGGACAACACAAGTGGATCCTCACTGCCACCGACTACTTCACCAAATGGATTGAGGCTGTGCCCACCAGGAATGCTATTGACAAGGTAATCGTGAATTTCCTAGAAACTAATATTTTTGCCAGATTTGGTTGCCCCAGTAAGCTTGTAATAGACAATGCCCAAGCATTCAAGTCCAACGCCATGATTGACTTCTGTGGTAGTCAAAACATTTCCTTGACACATTCCAAACCCTATTACCCTCAGGGAAATGGCCTGGCAGAATCATCAAACAAGACTCTCATCAGGATCATTAAAAAGTTGTTGACTGAAAGAA
This sequence comes from Picea engelmannii, assembly GCA_009831015.1. Taxonomy (NCBI): domain Eukaryota; kingdom Viridiplantae; phylum Streptophyta; class Pinopsida; order Pinales; family Pinaceae; genus Picea; species Picea engelmannii. The sequence continues at coordinate 36,640 of ML838855.1, forward strand.
AGAAATCTTGGGACTCTAAACTCAAATATGCCTTATGGGCTGACATAATCAGCACTAAGAAGTCTCTAGGAACCTCACCATTCCATATTGTTTATGGCATAGATGTTGTTTTTCCTACTCAGCTCGGTATACCAGTCCTTAAATTCTTGTAGGAGGATATTGAGGAACCCAATGACATCCAACGGAGGATCTTCCAGATTATAGAAGTTCAACAGAGAAGAGAGGGACTTGATCAGAGAACATAGGCATACCAAAGAAATATCAAATCAGCCTTTGATAAGAAAACCAAGAAGGAAATATTTTAGGTCGGTGACCTGGTTTTGAGGTGGGATGCCAGAAGGGATCACAATTCCAAGCACAATAAATTCAACAACCTTTGGTTTGGACCTTTTAAGGTGATTTAAGTTCTAGACAATAACACGTTCATCCTGCATAATCTAGATGATACAAGTATCTTTCGAGGCCCAGAAAATGGGCACTTCCTGAAACACTATTTTGTTTGAGGATGGGGGAAGGTCCCTCTTGTACCATAGACGCTTTCCTTTATTGTTTCTTTTGATTAGTTAGTTGTGTGTGAATAAAGACTCCATAGCCCAACAAGGCACTGGGGTGTAGTTTCAGTTTTTAATTCAATAAAATGCATGACTAAGTGGCAGTAACAGATACGTCGGGATGACAGACAGAAACAAGGGTAAGTGATGAAAGGTAAGAGTAGTTATCTAATCTCAAGGCGCCGATCTATAGTTCTTAACACCTCACAGGGACGAGCTATCCCCAGTTGGAGCTAATGTTGTAACCTAGGTCTGCATCCCCTACCTCTCTTCTCTTTTTCCCTATGCCTTCATCAAATTTTACTCTTATGGTTGGTTAAGTCATCTTCCCATTGCTAAGAGACTTGGTTCTTATTCGTTTTTTCTGGTTTGAGTCTTTGCACGTTTCTGTTCTGTTTTTCTTGAAAGGATGAAATATATGTTGGATTTGGTTTGAATTACTTGTCATCATATTTTCCATTATCCAGCTCACCACAAGTCGACCAAGCCTTTTTATATACATAGGAAACACCTATGGACAAACACAACGATTAAGAATGGTCATTTTCGGGCCAGGATTACCGAAATGAATAGGGAAATTCTCAATGGTAAAGATCCACCAAGAAAATCATATCAATGACTGTCGTCCATGCAGGGGTGTAGAATTGCACGTATTTTAACACCAAGAGTCATAAGAAGTCCTGAACCCCCAAAGTATTTAACACTGATTAAGCTCGGGTTAATTAGTGATGAGCACCAGCTAATCACTTCGGCGATTTCCCTTCAGGATATTGGCATACTTCACATCCACAAATTTTCAAAGACCCGAAGCTCGAAATCCTGAAGTCCCGAATCAAATCTGGACCGTTCATCGAACATGGCATGCACCGAAAAATCATTTACTTCGACGATTTTCACTTCGGGAGTTTTCTAAGAACAAAAATTTGAAACACCTGAAGCCCGAAGTGCCGAAAACCCAGAACAAATCAACACCATACATCAATGAAGACACGTGGAAGAAGATCGTCCACTTCGGGTTTTTTCTTCCAGGAGATGTTTCATGTTTCATATTCAAAACACCCGAATCCCAAAACTCTGAAGTGTATCTGGACCATTGATCCCAGGTCAACGAGAATCGTCAATCCTCGAAGCAGGTAAATGTCACCCAGATCTCGGATCGTAATCATATCGATGACTATAGTTCATTGCAGGGACGCAAATTGCTTGGATGTTAATTTTCTAGAGTGGTCTTGCAATTTAAACCATGGTTTTGTTGGAAGGGTAGGTGGCAGCTTGTGGGGGGTTGTAGGCCCAAAGGCAGTCTATATCCAAACCACCCTCAACAACTTCCTTAATCACATGCTTGAATGATTTTAGATCACCGCGTCACCTCACACGTCATCTCCCCTCATCCCACTCACTACTCTCGCTCCTCTCACCACCTGACATTTGTCCTCCATTAAACCCCATGCTGATCTCCATCAACGGTGGCCCACCTCTCAATATCAACGGTCCTTGTCATAGCTCGAACCCCCCCGACCATTCTACCTTTAACGNATCAAGTGATTTTCCCACCGTGGGCCCTACCTAACATGGCAACTCCTCAAGAACTCAGTCCCCTCCCTCTCTAATCCTCTTATTTCCTGCACCCCCGCTCCGAGTTCCTCTCGGGTTGTTTCTCAATACCACCCCCTCTTGCCTTTCTCCACTTGTTCTCCACTCACTTCCCAGCCTATCTACTCTTCCTCTCCCTACATGCCACCTGTATCCCTCACTAGATGTCATCTACCCTCACGTCCATTCATCTTGTCTCCCGATTGGATGCTCACCTCCACGTCTCCCCTCATGTTCGATGGGTCGACAACCATTCCAGCAAAACCATTTCACAGGTACAGATGGCAGCTAACGGGGCTTCCGAAAGCTCAGGAATAGACAAGGAGCTAAGTCTCAGTCATAGGTCGACACAGATTAGTTCCAAAAACACTTCAGCAAGCCCTGCTCATGTAGCTAGTTATCTCCAGTGGCCTCAACAACTCACATCCATGTCGTCATTCAACATAGAGCTCTTCTCTGTCACTCTGAGGCCTATTTTTGGCCCCTCAGTTCCTCAACCACATGCATCAGTTCTATTGCAGAGACAATAGTAGTTTTATTTGATTTAGTCCAGCATTTTCCTAGATTAAATGCAAGAGTGGTCTTCTATGTGTGATAAGAGCCACTCTTTCTGATTAAGTCCAGTTTCTTAGTGAAGTTAATTATTTGATTTACGAATAGTTCCCTAAATTTAGGTCTCAGTCCCCTAAGGGCGAGAGCCTCTGCAACTCTTTTAAATAGTTAGTTTTTGGATATTGTAAAGGTCAGATTTTTTGAGGAAAGAATAGCAATAGAACAGACTAGGTGGACCCATTTTATGCATGGATTAAAGCTCTCTACCTGGTAAACATAGTCTTGATGACAATGTTTTGTTAAAATCTTCATGTGTTTTCATTCTTATCTTGAATACAATTTTTTATTTGTGCAACATACATTTCATTTCCTTTAAGCTATTGTATGACTTATTTTTACTGATATGCAACCTATGAAACAACTAATGCTTTGGTGAAGTTTTTTTTCAGCAACCTGTGGGAGTTATTGTGTTTTGATACATGTGTGATGTCTTGAAATGATATTTTAAGTATTGAACTTCTTGCAGCAGATTATTCATTGAGTAGTTTTTTGCTTCTCTCTATTTTCTATTATTTCATTGATCTATCATTAATGTTCCATCAGCCAAGGAGGGCCCTCATCCATATCATTCTTCCAACCCAACCCTGCCTTTGTATTGATAGAATAACCCTCTGAAAAACCAACAAAAAGTTAAAATAATCAATCATTCTAAATTGATAGGTGGCCTAGCTTTTCCCTTTAGCAGTTAGGTGCAGACCTTAGGACCAACAAAACGTTTGCATAGGGAAATGGAAAAAGGCCCTCTGTGCAAGATTGCATAGGTGAGGAAAATATTTCTATAACATATGCCCCCTAATGTGTGAGGTCAGAGGAGTATCTACGATGGCCGAAATACATTATAAAAACCCAGAAGTGGAGTGATGGGGAACCAACTAGAAGAACTAGTTGCTCATTACATTCTGTACTGACTTTGCATACATGGTTGGCAATTTGAATTACACTGCAGATCCATGTGAAAATATACCAAACAACTATCTGTGGCCATGAATAGGAAAATACAAATGCGGTTACATGCCATAGGTCATCATAGTCATGAACAAGGCCCAGTAGAACAAGTCTCAAAATCAATCTGAAGATATGGAGTACAATCTGATCTCCCATGATCACTGAAGTCATATAGGTACTGGTCCAATGAAAAGGAAGCAACAAATCATAAAATTTGCAACCACATACTGATGTCTTGAAGTATTCTACACAATCCACCAAAGGTGCAAGTCTACATCATGTGAATAAAGGAGTTGAGGTCGAACAAAATGAGACATCGTTTGATTACCGGTCATTAAGGTATATCATTAACAAATGTGAGACAACCTATCGATAATGAAAGTAGGTATCAATGCACTGAGTACATTATTACAATCATGGATAAAGGAGTCAGGGTCAAACACTTGAAGAATCCATCGATCATGAGACAATAATGTATTCCCAACTATCGATGGTGAGAGAACCTGCCATTAATGATTGCAAGCCTCAAGGTACTCATAGGACTCTAGGTCTCATTTTCAGAATAGATGAGCTGAAGTCAATGGAAGGAGACTCGTTGAAAGGAGAAAATTAAGGAATATCTCATCATTCAACACAAGGTACAAAGCATAAGCTTTATGATTTGGAGGAAATCAGATGAAGAACATGTTCATGAACCAACGAACCTATGTGTCTTTCACGTGTGCCAAGTGCAAATGGTACACAAAAAACACCCTCTAAATAGTAGCCAATGAGGAAAATTGCTGACAAAGGTGAAAAAACCACCAATAAGGATAATGGCATCCAAGACACTCCACTAATCCCAATGTGTGAATAGATTTATTGTCATCGAACACAAGGGAAACCACCTAGTCAATGACCAATGATGAAATGTCCACTGCTAGGTTCAAGGTTACCTACCAATGTGAAAGTAGGACCATGATGTGTGATAGGACTACAACATCATGTGATTCTGAGACATACTGAGGGTATGGCTGACATGAAAAGTCAAAAGTTCTGAGAAATGGCTGACACAGGTTGATAGACTTCCTTTGAACAAGAGCATGAGACATATGGAAGACTCCGACATCATAGACTCAATGATGAAACCATGAGATCCATGAGGCATCACCAAAATTCTCCATAGGGATTGGAAGAGTAACCAGTCAGTGGAGAAAAATATCTGTAACGAGCTCAACTTCCTAAGGCCATGATAAACCCAAAATTATGATGAAAAATGGACTCAATAACTTTGTGCTATGTTCAAAGGCGACACAATTGCTGCCAATATAAGATAATACTCCCTTCCTGACCATCCTTTTTTTTTGTTTTTTCATAGTCAAATGGATTCTATGATACAGAGGAGGAAACAAGTGTCACAAGTAAGAAAAAGTAGTTCTAGCAGTGGAACATACCTATTCTCAATGCAAGGAGGTGCACGTAGGAGATGGACACTTGGGAGAATGTTCCCTCCTGGGTATAGGGTGTCAAATTACGAAGGATAGAAACAAAGCTTTGCTTGGTTGAGGATGCAAAACTACTGAGGAAAATGGTTTATAATGCAAAGTGAGAACCGAATATAATCTCAATACTGCAAGGAAGAGCATGAGATGCAATCACAACTTAATGCCAAAAAATGTCCTTTTTCATAATATTAGTCTACTTGGTGTGAAAAAGGGATAAACATGTACCAAATAGACGTCCTTTCAAATCCAATTTACGAGTGTGAAATAGACAAGTTCACTCAACAATATTTTTTTCTTTTTGAAAACGAGTTGGAAAAGAGATTAACTAAGACTCATGACCTTTCAAGTCCAATTTAACGAGTGTGAAAGGGACAAATTTACTTGACAATATTTTCTCTTTTTAGACGAGTCGGAAAAGACCTTAAATTAGACTTGCTTGGGATATTTTAGGTGGGAAGTCACGGGGGAGGCCAAGGCTCATGTGCTAGACTTATATGGAATGCCAATATCTTACAAATAGCCGACATAAGCTTGGGAAAACCCAAAACTCTCCAAGTCGAGGAGGATAAAGTGCTAGTGGAGGTTATCGTCTCCGTGATATATCAGATAATGTCTCTTACTGGAAAGGACATAGGTGGGGGCATTGGATACCCCACAAGACCATCCCAATTGAAGGGAAATTCTCCAGGACTTGAAGGGAGAGTACTCGAGAAGAGTAAAACTATCTCTTGTTCTAAAGGAGCGCTACCAAGAATGTTGATGACATGGTTGAAGGATGCATCACCCTCTAAAAGGAGAGTTGGATTGACCATAGATTGCACTGGTACAACCACTTCTTCAATTCTAGGTTGAAGAGGATGCGTGATAAGAGGGATAGGGGACACATCACCCTCAACAACGGGGGTATGGTCAGGAGAGGATTGCAATGAAATGACTACCGTGTTAATCAAAGGAGAAACAGGGTGTGGGGAAACCACAGACACCTCAGAACCCAAAGGGCCCTCAGGTGAGAACCACGCTTCTGGTATTCCAACACTAGATGGACACAAACGAGTAAGGTGATCTCCTTCGCAAGTCCTGCAAAGGAATTTAGGCTTAAATCTGAGAACTTTGGGCTTCTCAATTCCCCCAACGTTATTCACAATGGCTGGTGACATGCTCTCAACGTGACTGGCAGAGGCGAGAGAGTCATCTCCCACATGATGTACAAAGGCTTGATATGTGGCATCGATATGACTTGAGGAAACTAGAGTGATGCCCCCAACATGACTAGCAGTGGTTGGTTGCGAGTCTTCAACATGACTTGTAGAGGTCATCGACCCATCTCCAACATCACTGGTAGAGGTTGGTGATGGATCTCTAGTATGACTGGCAGTGACTGGACTAACGGTGGGTTGTAGAATTTGATACCAAGGTGTAGGGAAATTTTGGCGTTGAAACATTGCAGGCCAAGAAGGGTCTTAGTTTACCCCCTGCCCTTGTCCGAAAAAGTAGTATCCTCTACCTAACTGATCCAAATAGGTTTATACAAGCATCATCACTGAAGTCTGGAAAGAGACAGAGGTATGATATGATTATTCAAGTGAGGATGTATGTTTCCCCCATGTGAAGGGGTTTCATGAAGAGGGTAGCCCGAACCGTAAAATTGATTCTCCCCGTATGAAAGACCCGAGGATATATGTGGACCCGCCATGAGAAAAGTGTTCGAAGGAACCGACATGGAGAACAAAGGATACACGGGTGGGGTGTAATAAGTAGAATAAGCACCAATTTTAGTACTAGCTCTTAAAATGACACAGCTAGGACTGGATCCGTAAGAGGGGAGGTTCCAACCTCCCATAGTGAGAGTTGGTTGAGGGACATGACTCATATCAAATGAAGACATAGGAAACGGGGCCATGGTGCCCCTGGATCCAATGCTAGGATTCATATAAGTGGGCCAAGGATAGGATGAGAAGGGTGAAGGCACATTTGGCATATCAACAAGAAAATGATTAGAGACCCAAGGCATGGATTAAGTGTCATAATTCTGCATACCATTATGAAAAATAAACGGATTTGTCCCCATGAAATGAGTGAACATCATGGGGGTGGTAGTGGTAAATGAAGGAGTCAAAGGAACTCCACTATCCATGATAATGAGAACTCGGTATAAAATCCTAAGGCCAACTAGTAATCAAAGAGCACACCAAAAATAATCGAATGGCCAATATGCACACAAACGGGGTAAAGTGGCTGAAAGGGGCCTCCCTCCCTAAAGAAGGTATGTCTCTCCCAAGATGGGCTTGAGACTTCTTGCTAAAGATTGGAGGTAACATAATCAGTTATAAGGGCCCTCGTGGGCTTAACAACTAGTCGATCAGATCCCCTCAGAGAGGTTATACTCCATAAAGGTTGTGTGTTGTCTGACCCTTATCTGACCCAGGGTACCTGCAGAATAACCCCTGCAAATAACCTATGTGGCACCTAAGCCAAGTAAATAAGAAACCAATGTATAACCAATGCACATGCGAGTAGTCGTAAGTCAGGTCCACCGTATGGGTAGGGTAGCAAGGCCCGAAACCTTTAAAGTACCGCCTCTCACGAAGGTAAGGGCACTAGCAAGATCCCTAGATACGAATAGATCCCTAGAAATATCTCTGATGCTAAGAAGGTATAGGGGGGATATCCCTTCAACCAACCTTGTACGACCTCATGATTAACTACGGTGTAAGCAGAGCCTCCTGATATTACCGATTATACAATGTATTTCTCCACTCCCTTAGTCAGACACATATGCTGATTTAATAGCCTTGGAGAAGTTTACTTACAAAATCCTATTCCAAGGCACTAAATCCTAAGCTAGTTTGTGCACCCTAGAAAATAAAATCGCGACTAATAAATTTTAAATTATAGCATTAATTTTAATGGTCGTGCTTACTCAAAAAGGCATGGTAGTGAAACTCATGATGTTATGACTCAACAAGTAAAGTAAATATGAATACAATGTGTTAACGCTCTGTAACTTGCCCAAGGCTACGGAGGCAGTCACATAGGTAACCTCAAACCACTTGGAGTCTTGGATCTAGCCCTCCAAGACTTAGAGAGGCTCTCTCTGTATGATTTAGCTTAGTTTGGAATATGATGGGTTTTAGGCTAGCTATGAAAGTGTGGGGTTGGGGTTTTGGTTTTTAAATAGTTGTTTGGGACAACAAGGAGGGCCATTGGGCACATGGGGTCTGCACTTAAATATGTGATTCACTCTCAGATCTAGACAAGACTCTTACACAGGGCAAGGTAGTGGAAATGTTGGATCGAATTAAGTTTGAATGGTGTCGATTTGAGGAAGAACTAGGGGAGGAAAAGGCGAGCAAATGAGCAGTTAAGAATTCATAAATTGAGCTTTTTAGAGGAGAAACATAAGGATGATCACAAGATCAGATGCAGAGTATTTTGCTAATAAATTCTACTTTGTTATTATCTTCTGACAATAAGAATTGAAAACAAGTGGAAAGATGACAAGAAAACACTTAACAAAGAAGGGAAATGCCACCAACACCTCCACACAAGAATCCTGTAAAACAGCATGCCCATTATTGATAAATCATTTGAAGATTACAGAAAAAGTTTTCTGGAATGGAAAAGACCCTAGTCCAGCAAAGAAAATTACACCCCTCACAGGTCGAACCCTGCTTTCATCTTGTTCATGTGTATATAAAGGTAAAGATACTATCAGTCCTCAAACAATTCGAACTCTACCTCTTCTTTCTAAAAATAGAAAAGCAGTTACACTCCTCTTGACACCTGTAAACTATCTCCTAAAACAAACAAAACAACAAATCAAAGGAAACTAAATTTAGAAACTGTTTTCTTTGGTTGTCCCGAATTTGCTGGAAGGTGGTTAAGATTTTCTAGCAGTTGGAGAATAGGTGCTCTAACCACTGCCATGTGTTCCCTGTAAATGAATTCCCTGTCTGCCATATGGTTCATTCAATGCCTAAATGCTGGGATATTTTGCCACCTCCTTCCACCTGAGTAGTCTCAATTTGCCTAACTGTTCCACATGGATCGCGCACTGTTCTTTGGGCAGTCCAAATAGCTACCTTATCACCTTCACTGATAACTGAATTGTTTCTTGCATTTAAGTGCTCCCTGTTTAGACTTTGAATAATGTCTAAACTACAGCTTGATACCCGACATTAGCCTCAATCTCCCCTAAATATATCTGCTTGTCACTACTACATGATCCAACAATTGGCTCTGTGGGATGGAAACCAGTCTCATTTACAAAACCAGTGTGGCCTGGGAGCTTGTACAAGATACATCGAGTGGTTGTGTCCCATATATAAACCATACGATCTGCACTGCCAGCTGTGACTTTACTTCCATCAGAAGACCAACTACATTTCAATAAGTTCTTTTCAAAGTTGTGTTGATGGCCTGTTAATATTTTCACACATCTATTCTGAGGGGCATATGGACGCATATCCCAAATACAAAGAGAACAATCCATGGAATTAGTCAGAAGATAAGAGCCATCTGAACTTAACTGCATTCCTGTAATTGTGTCTGTGTGGCCTTGGAGTCGCATTGTGACCTCACCTCTTCTAAGGTCCCACACCTTAATTTCATTATCTATTCCACCAGAGTAGATCTTGTCTGCAACATCAGAGAATCCAACAGCTATGATTTGGTATTTGTCTGGGAAGATTTGAATAGCTTCTCTGTGATGTAAATCCCAAAGCTTTGCAGGCCCATCATCAGATCTACTAACTACAAGAGGGGGGCCACGCCGCAAAGGACAACAAGAATTAACAAAGGATGAATGCTCTGCCATTTTCTTTATTTGCTTGCCTGTCTCAACATCCCAAGCACGAAGAGTCTTATCAGGGCTTGCTAATATGATTTGGCATCCATCAGTTGTCCAGTGCAGATCCAAAATTGCATTCTTGTGACCTTTCAAAACCATAAAATTCTTGCAATCCCCATGTACATTTCACAAAAAAAAATCTCCCTCTCATGTGATTCAGATGCAATCACTGTTCCTGTCGGATTGAATTTCATTGTATATATGGTTGCATGGTGCCCAGTCAGCAGCATGATTGGGGATTCCAAGCTGGATGTCTGTCGAGGCCCATCACCATATGAGACAGTGGATAGCTCTGTTTTCTGTCTTTTGGCTGGTACCAAGGATTCTTACATAACTAGACTTTGTCTATTGTCTCTGTCAAGCTCAAGTTGCACAGGAAATTCATAGCAATCATTTATCTGGACTGTGTATCTCGCATGAAATCATATTTGCCACACAGGAAAATACCTTTCCTTGCATCTTTTACTGTGATCAACTCTAATAGATCTTCTCTTACAGAGGGATCTACTGTAGGGGTTTTTTAAACAATTCACATCTAATTCGCCACCATCTCCCAACTGAGAGGAATCCGTCTCATAACAAACTTAATCACCCTAACATCATAAGACTTCACTTTCCCAAATGTGTCAAGATTCTGTTGATCAAGACTTCTTTTTGCTAGTAACTGGCCGATTGTGAGTAGTCAAATAATATTTTAATTCAACCACAGTTAAGTCCTTCAGCTTTCCCATGTCTGCAAGTTCGCTCCAATTATAACTCGCTGCCTCTTTTGCTGCTACTTCAGCTGATGCTTTTCTCTTTTGAGATGCTTCACTGCCTTTAGCATTAGTTGCCTCTGCCTCAGCTTCCTCAAAGTCATGATTTTCACCATATACAACATTTCTTAAATGCTTGTACAACTTTTGTGATTCCTGGTCTTTGCATGCCCTTATGGACATATACACAGAAACGTGGAATTCGATTTTGAATTGACTCTTGAACTAGCATTGTGCATGCTTGGTTGGACAAATCGACACTTTCTTGATCCCTACTTTTCCTTTCATTGGCGATGGCACCTGGAGTTGCGATTTTGACAGCTGTGAAATCATTCTGGCATTTGTGCAGTCGCCTTGGCACACGATCTCCACTACATATGGCACATCCACATATGAACTTGCATACATAGGCTGTCAACTCCTAGCCATTACTCGACACATGACCCCTGGTCGACACCTGGGCGCACATGGTAACTCTGTGTTTTTTATTTTTAAAGTTTTGGGGATTAATCCCACATTCATGAGGAGAAAAGGTAAATGAGTATTGATATATGCGAATGTTTGCATCATATATTCGATGATGTGAGCCCAAGGCTACCACTTGAGTTTGGTGTTGGTGCTTTGGTGTTGGCTTGGATGTTGTTTGCTTTGGTGATTGACTTGTTTTGTTGTTGATGCAGATGCGTGGCTCCAGATATAAAGAACAACTCTCGGTGTTGAGCTTGGCCTTGGGCCAACATATTTTTTTTCATCAAAATTTTAAGAAAACCAAACCAAAAACCTGTGATAAGGCCGAGAACTAATTTAGACTTAAAAAAGGCCATATTAGACTAATAAGTTCAAATTTCAGGTTAAAAACAAAACCAAAAACTTAGCCATGTATCACTTTTTGCCACCCAAACCAACTATTCATAATTTCTTGCCCAAAATGCACCGGCATTTTAACATGCTTTTAAGTTCGCGTGCAAGGTTCTTGGCTTATGCTTGGTCAGAGTCGAGCACTTTCTGCTGCCTTCATTATGCATTATGCATCATGAGCAAAAGCGTAATGCCTGAAAAAGGGTAGATATTAGTCAGAATAGTGATTCCCCTATTATATAGGGTTCTAACACAATGCAAAGTCCTAACTTCAATTTTCAATGAATGATATGCTTCTTAAAACAATGCAATTTTCAATTTCAACTCTGCAATTCTGAAATAAAAATGCAATCTTTCATTACATGCACTAAGCTAAAGGACAAAGACTCAAAATATCAAACTGCCAATCAATGTAAAATACCTAATATTTTTGTATTTTCAATATAAGAAAAATGAAAATGCATAGACTGAACTACAACTTGATATATAAATAATCTACTGTGTATAGAAAGAGACAACTCAAGTAGGATACCAAGGAGAAAAACACCCATTCCAATGTACAAGGACAATCAAAATGAAAAGATGATGAGAAAGACCCCGCCCAAAAATTCAACCAAAGATAGGTTTCCTGTCATCCCACAGACACTTAACAGTCACTACAGAGACCCAAGAAGACGAAAAAATCATCAAAACCTACCTAGCAACCACCAAACCCAACAAACAAGAAAAGGAGGTTGATGTACACGACTGTTCAAGGAAACAACGTGTATGTACGCAACTTGCAGAAGGACAACACACATATATACACAACTGTCAAGCAAAAACCCATGTATATGTTTCAAAAACAAAGCTAGGCAAAGGAGAAGACTAAAAGACTCAGACCCTGAGTGAACAGAGGATTCCAAGCAATGAGATGACAAGAAACACAATAGGAATGAGAGCAATCTAAGGAGAAAAACACTCCAAACCCTAAGAAAGAAGATTCAATCCCCAATATGGTCGCCAATTCTGTTATGAGGAAAATCTCTCTATGGCTAGGGGTAAACCACAACAGACGAAAATGACTGTAGAAATCAACTCTATTCTCAAGTATGCTATATAAGAAAATATGCTAGCAAGACAAGATAAAAGGCCTACCTCGTCCAGACGTTCGATGAAGTCCACCATTGAGCACTTGACCCAAAGCAATATACCTGCAACTAGTCCTCAACAACCAAGTGAAGAAAGCATATGGTGATAATATATGATGTTAGTACATTCAATAACATAATCCATTAATATACATAACAAATACGCCCATGGAATAATAATTCAAATATTTGCAAGATATCAATTGGATGGAAAGATATCAAGATATGCTATTAAAGATTCCAAAGTTTAATATCATATGTCAACTGTAAGTGTAAAGTATTCAAAATAAATTGTCATTAACAAAGTTCAAGATGCTTGCTCAACCAATATTTCCCATCCTTGATAAAATGCTTCTTTTCTTTCTTCCATATGTGGGTAACATAGGTTTCCCACTGAGGTTTGGCTAACTAATTTGAACCGACTGATTGAATTTATCAGAATTAGCATCAAAGTGGATGGGAAATTTGATCTTCTTATGTTCCCCTTGTTGCCAAAACATATTTGTCTTTTCATCCCTTCCTATTCTGATACGTCTGTTGTTTTCCTTGTTGCCTCTATTAAAGAAACTCATTTAAAAACATTGCCATTTCAATCAGTTAAAAATTCTTAGAGTAAGATACAAGACATGACATAATAAACTTTCATTACAAACTTGTTAAATATGAACTAATATGGCTCTGAATATAGCATGGTAAATAAAAAATAGAATGGGGACATGAATAAGAATAATGTATAAAATGGAAGAATGTCCAAACATCATCATCATCATCAATACTCATCAATAATATTCTCATCCACTTTAAAGTTTTAACTTCATTAATACCTCTTTAGAATAACAACTCATTATACTTATAATTATGAACATGGATAAATGACAATAATATATGAAAAAGGAATGATAAATGATAGGGATTTATGAAAAAAGGGAATATCTTATGGAAAGTGATAATAAGCTTTTGAATAGATTTGCCTTCTTTTGCAATTCCAAAATTCATACATTAAAATATTAGTCATTAGCATGAAAAATTTCTAAATCACTCCGTATAAAATTCACTCCAATTTTTTTATCATTTCCAATCATCAAATATGTGGCCAACCAAATTTAATAACCAAAGATGTTCCAAATTATCCAAACATGCCAATACAATTAAAATCTGAGAGGAGTATAATGGCCATAACTTATGGAAATGCAATAATGTTGTCCATACCACTTTTTTTTTCTCCAAAAAAAAATGCATGTAGTCTACAATAACCAACAACATTGATTCCAACAAACCCAACAAGCCATTTGACTGGAATATTACTGTTCATAACTTCAACTAGAAACTTCTACTAAGGACGAGGGTTTAAAAAATAATTTCCAAACACAACCATGATGCAAAAAGAACACACATCCATGATTCAACGAGCTCAAACATGGGTTTAAATATTTCTATTCTTCATATGGAACTCAAATAAGAAGAAGGTCTATACTAGAAACTACACAAAGTCACCTATATCAAATCCATTGGAAACCTTCCAATAAATCTTTGTAGCCAAGCTCAAACCTCATAGTAGATAACAAAAAATGGAAAGTGATAACATGAATTAAGAGAGCTTTAAATCATACAGGAAACCATCACCCATAAATCATTTTCAAAATTCAAAGAACTCCTCTAATGTTTTCCATTTCACATAGATATTTCTTGTGGATGAGAGATAGGAAATTGCTTTTTCCAAATTTGCTACTAGCTAACTAGAGCCAAAATTATTCACTTAATAACAAAAATTTGCAAAGAAATTCCCATGAGCTATGCAATTACTTACCTCATCCAATGTTGATAAATACTAGTGCTATGAGCTTCAAATCAGTTGCAGTAACGAACAACAGTACTGGTGAATTGAACACGACCAAAACTTGCTCTCCACAGTCCAGAAAACAACGAATAACCCTACAAAAAACAAGGTGGTGGAGCGTGGGTTTTACTTCCCAGTCTCTTTACCACAGTGGATGCATATTCCAACTCACAATAAACTTAAATTTATACCATGCATGTCATTGCTATTTTTTTGTAGCTTCAGGAGGTATTCCCAATAGAGGCCAAGGTTCCAAACATGTGGGAATTTTCATTGGCACCAATTTTGAATTTCATTTCAGTGAAATTGACCTAGAAACGAGGCTAGGGCCTCATGGACAAGTTGATGGGATTTGTGGTCTTGTGTGGGGGTGCCACACCCACAAAGAGGATTAAAATATTCTAATTAATTGTTGAGTTTAGGAAGGGCTCCTAAACTCACTCATTGGACTCCTATATAAAGGAGAGATTTCATGAAGACATTAGATTATCACAGAGTGACATCATGGAGTTAGCCAAAGTGAGTAAACACTTGTGCTAAGGGGTATAGATATTGTGGCTAGGAAACTTCTACACCTAGACAATCTAGCCTAGGGTTTCTGGATCAAAATGTGAACGTGAGGAAAGATGCACATGCGAAGAAAAATGAGTTTCTATACTTATACACTATTTGTAGGAGGACTAAGCACATATATATGCAGGTTGCAAAAGGAAAAATCACATATAGGTGATCTAGGAGGATCCGAGAATGCTCACAGAGGTCCAAAAAGATTCAAAACATCCATAGAGGTCCATAATGGTTCAGAAATGATCAAAAATCAAATGCTTCAAATCATCCCGAAAATTCCATCATTGAGTAGATCTTGATGATATCTTTCCAACGACGCAAATTTCTCCTGAAACAGAGTTCGTATGCAAAAGTTACGAGCGGTCAAAGTTTGTGTCAAACAGGGAAAGTCAAAGGTCAAAAGGCAAAAAGAGGTGACACGTGTCACCACTGCAAGAGTGACACGTGGAACCTAGTTACTGGTAGTTGACTGGGAAAGGTAAAACACAAGTGGATCAATCACCGGTTGACAAGAGGCAGAAAAATGGTCTAATTGTTGAATGACATGTGGCATTGGAGAGCCAATGAGAGGATACCACGCAACAACGTCCCATTGGCCAATATTGGTTAATATGTATTAAAATTTATGGAGCAACATGGGTCAAAATCACAACCTCCATAGCTTCCATAAGCCTTATAATATCCCCCACTACCAATACGCCATGGCATATGAATTAACCTATATATGTTTCAAATTATATTTAAGTTTGTAATAAGTACGAATTGGCAGCCAAAGGGCAGAGGGCGTAAGCCCTTGACTCTTGGCTCTCAGTTTTGATACAACACACATGACCCACACCACATTTTACTAAGGGGGCTCAACACATATTTTGTGCAAGAGTTATAACTATGTATATATATAACATATAGTTATATATGTTACAACAAATAACAAAAAATCCACGTGAATATGGCGGTCAGTGGGAATGGAACCCCCGACCTGCCAGCTATAGAAAAGACTTAAACAACCTTCGCTAACCAAATTTCCACTATTTTTAGTTGTTTATAGCTATATACCAAAATATAATTAAAGGCTATCCATTTTTTGCATAAGTGGTTGAGGGGCCCATGCCCTATTTAATGGTGCACAACTCAAGGTTATGGACGCAGACAATTAATGCAGAGTATCCTCGTAATTCATTCCCGAGGGTACATAAGTTTTGAGGTTACACCGTAAAGTGTGTTGAGGGGTACCTTGATGTAATTTCATGTATTTATATCGATTCTGCATGATTTTTGACCAAGAATTCAACAATGCACTCCGATTTTGCATTTGAGCAAGATCTAAAAAGGTCATTGTAAAACACAAGCATTTAAGCATTAATAAAAAGTCTCTATTGGAAGTGAACCCGGAGAGGTAGCCCAAATTGGGTGAACTCCGATTTTTCCAACTTGTGTATGTGATTATATTATTGTTGTTCATTTCAAGTTTAATTATTTGCAAGTCATTTATCATTAAAGTGGATTTGTTTAGATAAGTTCTTAACATGTAATTTGCAAAACAATCAAGCGATCATTTTATTTCGAAGATCAAGTAGATTTTTATGTGTATTTTAAATTATCAACATCTAAGGATTTTTCGGATCAAGTGGGTATCAAAGCAGGTTTAA
>ML838856.1:9020-25767 GCA_009831015.1 Picea engelmannii
TATAAAGGAGTATGATCAAGATACAAGCAGATTTTCCAACCTAGACACAAAGCGAGTGAAAGGGTGTCATGTTCAAAAGTGACTCTTCCATAGAATATAGGCTTAGATACATTTTTTCCCAGATTCCCCCCCCCACCTTCTGGCGAGTACCCCTTTATTTTTACACAAGCTTGAGGAGCATATTTTATGATTGTAGATGTAAGCTCATCCTTCAGATGAGTCCTTTGGGGTATATTTAATGAACCCTAAGAAGGAGTAGTTCAATCCCACATGGGTCTGTCGATGTTTGTTTAACGAGTCGAAAGAAAGAAAACTTGGGGGTTTTTCATGTTTTAGAGAGTCTGAAAAACACTTAAAGATAACTTTCTCAGTTCCTTTTTCATAAAGTAGTTTGATAAGACCGAAAAGGAGATACACTATCGCTCAACAGACATTTTCTTCAAACACTTTAACAAGCATGAAAAGAACAAGATCGCTCAGAAATTCTTTCATATTTAGAGAGTCTGAAAAGAGATTAAAGGGAACTCCAGGAGGTTCCTTTTTCTTATATCCTTTATGAGTCCGAAAAAGTGATAAACGTATACTTGGTTACATTCTCATGTATTTACGAGCATGACAAAGAACAAAGACTAAGCTTGATAATTTATTCTCATGTATTTACAAGCATGAGAAAGAGCAAAGACTAAGCTCATGATTGTTTTCATTTTTACACAAGCTTTAAAACAAAACAAAACTATGCTTGGGATAGATTTTATTTTTTAACAAGCTTAAAGCTAAAAAAAACTATGCATGGACTTGGTTTCATTTTTACAAAAGCTTGATCCAGAGGAAACTATGCTTGAGGTAGGCGGTTTCATTTTTACACAAGCTTGAACCATAGAAAACTATGCTTTGACTTTCCAATGCATAACACAGGGATGGTTGGTACTTAGCCCCCAACTTAAAAAGCTAGTGACTTTGCCCTCAGCATGAAGTCCAGAGGCTAAAAGAATTCCCCCCCAAGCTTCGGTTCATCCAACGACACAGGAGGATGAAAATAAGTGTCAAATACTATATGTAACGAAGTACTTCACTCAATTGAAGAGGGAGAAAACTATTTCATTTTTTTAATGAGATTGACACGAGAATAGGAACCATGCTCGAGAATCCAGGTTCAATCCTCAGAACTCTATTTCATTTTTTAATGAGCTTGACACAGAAATGAGAACTATTCTCATAAGTTTCATTTTTTAATGAGGTTTCCACAGAGATGCAAAAAACTATCCTTGTAACTGGTTTCAATTTTTAACGAGCTTGAAATAAGAAAACCATGCTCAAGACTGGTTTCATTTTTTAGTGAGCTTGAAATCAAAAAACCATGCTCAAGGCTTCTTGATCATGGCTTCTAAGAGGAAAATGCTCTAGAAGGACACCATGTCAAGAGACAAAACTCAGTCATGGCTTCCAAGATATCTTTAGTTGATGGAAGAAACACACTCTGGAAGGAACACATGTCGAGGGTCACGACAGGGGTAAGGAGATCAAGATTTAAAAGCCCTATCAAAGAGATCACCATTTCAACTACCAGATCTAAGTCATAAGATACTGAGCTTATAGCGAGAGGCTCATCTTCATCAGCAGCTGAATACATGGGAAACAATGCCACATAATTGACATCTGGTGGGGGTGATATCATTTGCATATAAGAACCATTGAGGGAGGTAATCCAGTAAGGATCAATGAATCAAAGTTGATCAATAGCCATAATTCTTCCATTGTGAGGAAAATACATCACACAGAAGAGAGTGGAAACAATAGCTTTCATGGCATAAACATAGTCTCTCCCAAGGATCAAAGAGAAATCCAAGGGGTCTTGGACTACCATGACATCAATGAAGATAGTTTTCCCATCCAAAGTTACTGGAAACTGAGGAAGGGTCCCTAAAGGGTGTCTGGCTCTTTTGTTAAAAGAAAACAAAGTCTAGGTAACCAGCACAAGCCGAGGATGACCCAAAGCTTGCCAAGCAATAGAGGAAAAAATACTAACGAACGAACCTTCGTATATCATCGTCCGAGGAACATTCCGACCACAAACCTGTACTATAATCTAGAAAGGAATGTGAGAGGGAAGACGAGGTCTAGTTAGCACACACCAATAAAAAAAAATGGCCTCATTACTTGGAGGGGGTTCCACGGGAGAAGGAAGAATACCCCCCAACACGATAGAGTCTGTATCAACAAGAAAAACGTGAGCGATATCAGGATTACTTTCTGGTAGGAGAGTAGGATCGACTGATAATGACATCAAATTGACCACTTGAGTTGCATTCTCCAAGGGGATAATGGGGTCGACGGTTGAAAAGGGATCGAGCGCTTGGGTTTCACTCTCTAACGAGGGAGTGGGATCGACCGAGGATGGGATCAGAGTGACCACTTGGGTTTCACTCTCTAATGYGAGAGTGGRATTGACCGAGGATGGGATTAKATCAACCACTTTGTCAACTGGTTCAACTAACAATGTGACCAGATTGACTGCATGATCAACCAGATTGATTGGCGAAGGGACCAKATTGATCATTCCATCAACTACATGTGGGTCAAGAGTAAGCTTGCRATAAGCARCTGGAAGTTGAGGTTGTGAAGYAGTCATRTCTTCCAGTAATTTCGAGGCTTCATCCATACGAGGGMAAAGGTGAGTTAGATGACTCCCTTTTCATAACATGCATGGGAACTTGACTCTACTTTTATTTTTCCCAACTTTCCACAGACAAAGCATTTTACTTCACCRCCTCTGCCTCTTYCTCTTCCTCTAGCTCAAGGAAAAGTATTTCTATCAGCRTACTTCCCTCTCTGTGAGCTTCCTCCTCTCTCATGTTGAGTTTGAGGTTTCTTTCCCTCTTCTTTAGATTTTTGAGTTCTGTCTTGGGAAATTGTTTTGCCTCTGGCTTGACTTCTACCTCGGCCTCTTTGACCTTGTTTCCGGCTTATATTCTCTTCAGCTTTTAGAGCCCTCTGATGAGCATCTTCCACAGACTGAAGGGTCATCATGCTCATATCATATTGAATGTCATATTGCAGACCATTCATGTATCTGGAAACCTTTTCATCATCGCTTTCCTGATGACCTGCTCTGATGTTTATCTTGTAGAACTCTTCAGTGTATTGTTTCACTATCATCAGCTTCTGTCTCAAATTCTGCATCCTCCGAAATAGAGAGATTTGATAATCCTTGGGTATAAATTTGTCTTTCATCTTTGCAACCTGTTAGCATCAGAAGTCACTCCTGGATTGCTTGCAGGGGCAGAGCCCAACGCCCATTAATTTAATGTCACGATTTGATAAATGGGTGATAAAATGGGTAGAGACTCGAGGAGATATCACTCTAACTCAGGGACTGGATCTGGTACGTAAAGAACAAAGGAGGTCTGGAATCCTAACTTCAGCCAGTGGGTTAATTTAAATATGAGTAGGTGGAAGACTTAGTAAGAAGGGTGAACAAACAGCTCTGGGCAACAGGCTTACAGTGGTTTGTAGGGGGAAAAACTCTTAACATAGGATCCTCCTAGTTCAGGGCTTCAAGAAACTGAATAGAAGACTTGACCGGATCCTCCAATTCCAAGTCATTCAGTGTTAAGGAAATCACAGGAACTGATTATAGACTCTGTAACTATTACAGTGATCCATTACAACATCATCCTATAACAGCTACAACTCGACTGGATCCTCCAATTCTGAGCTGCTCTAACACAGAATAACAAAGATGTAAAGAAACTGGCATTCATTGGGCAAGAAGTCTCAGAAGTCTAGAAATAACTAGAAAATAGTGCTTCATTAAAGTTTTACAACTGGGAGCTCTGCTCAACCATCGATGCTTACAAAATACAAAGACTGAGTTTATATACTCAGGAAAAAATCTCCTCACAGAGGCGTGCCCAGTCACCCAAGGCTTGGTGTCACTTCACTTCAGTCAAACTCATACTGATATCTTCTTTTAAGTGCCATGTTAACTATGCATGGCTCCTGTAAGGAGAGTAGCTGAGCCATTAAGTGTCGGGCTAGCGTGCACAGACATATTTGCTGAATCGAGGTCTTCGGCATGGCTTCTTTGAGAAAATCGATACACAAGACCTCCGCTGGCAGACAACTTACCAGAACCTCCATTCCCTCACTTAATGAATGAGAGGAAGTCTCAACCACCCGCACCTACCATCATTTACTCCAGGTGAGAGACAGTAAGGAGATCGGATCTGATGACGCCTGGAGGTCGCGATGATCTCCTCTGCAACTGAACTCGGCACCTCGGGCCTTCTTTATGCAGCTCCTTCCTCTCCCCAAGTGACCACGGGCTACGACCATATGCTTTCAACACATCGCGAATATGAAAGGGCTAACCTTTATTGATTGAAATCACGATGAGCGATATGCCGAGGACACTTAATCTGGCACCACGTGTCCTTCTAGATTTGACGGTTCTTACTTCTCCTGGCGATGCCGTGGGCCCGGGCCCGAGATTCTCTCAGCACTTCGCATCTCACGGCTAGGAGGAGCTAGTTCTTCTTCTTTAAAGTTGCGAGAGGCAAGGAGGCGATGGAGCCTAATCGCGCACCATGTGTCCCTTTTTGATTGACGGCTGAGATCTTCTTGGCACTTCGTGACTCGCAAATCCTAACACCAATACTTCGGGACTTCTCGCAGTGAGATCCCGAGGCTTCGTGCCACCTGTATTCCACTCGTTGACTCTATTATGGCCCCCACTGCCTCCAACTGTTGGGATATTGCTTCTCGCAATCTCGTGATTCCCGTGCCCAAATTCTCGAGCCTTTTCTTGTGAGGCCCCGATACGCGATCCCACGTGCGGATCCAACGCTTCTCCCCGATCCAGATCCAACGGTTATTCACCTTCTCGCTTCTCACATCCTCGTGACTTTAGACACCCAACGCTTGGGCCTTTACCCTGTGAACTCCTGAGTTCACGAGATCATCGACCTTGGATGATGTCGACGACACTTTGCCTGCTCGCTTGACCTGCTACTTGGAAAAATAGGGATTCTCCTGTGCTGCGCTTAAGCATTTTGTGCAACTTGTAGACCCGAATGCTTTTGAACCCATGACAAGAATTATCGCTAACATAGGGTCCATGGGGGATAGAGTCATCCCTGTGATGCTCTAAGAACACATTTCGTAGCTTCAGTGCCTTGCTGTTGGGCTATGGATTCACTTATTAGGCCGAAAACATACAAAAAGAAACTAAACAAAGAACTGAAATACAATATTTACAGACAAAGGAGCCGTCTAAGGCTCAAATAAAAAAAAAATTCAGAAAATGCCTATTCACTGGGCTGTTGAAAACCTCTTCACCCTCCAGATCCTACAACCCATAGGTGTTGTTGGAGAAAACTTAGAGATTTTAAAGGGACCGATCTAGAGGGCGTCAAACTTGTTGTGCTTACCTTTATCCTATCTGGGTGCGTCCCACTTGAATACCAAGTCCTCGATCTCAAACTCCTTTTTCCTGACCTTCCTGTCAAAAGCCTACTTGATCTTCTGCTGATGATAGTAAGCTGCGTCCCTCGCTTGTTCTCTGCTCTGCTGCACTTCCACTATCTGATGAATTCTTCTGATCATATGATCTGGTTCTCCCTCGTAGTCTTGAAAGAACTTTTCCATGGGTAAGGCAAGCTGAGTAGGGAAAACTGCCTCTACTCCGTAGACTAGTTGAAACAATGAAGTGTCAGAGACTTCTTCATTGTGACACGATCGACCCACAGAGAAAACTTCAACTTTGAATCCCAGTCTCTTTTGTTATCCTCTAACAATATTTTGATGATCTTTATCAGGCTTTTGTTTGAGGATTCCGCTAAACCATTTCCCTGGGGATAGTAGGGGGTGGAGTGAATTAGTGAGATCTAGAGCTGCACACAGAACTTAATTAGAGGTTCATATTTGAAAGAAGCAGCATTATCGGTGATGATTCTGCTGGGACAGCCAAATCGGGCTATGATATCCTCTAGGAAGCTGATAATTACTTTTTGTGATGCGCTTCTGGTGGGGACAGCTTCTATCCACTTGGTGAAATAATCTGTTGCAGTCAGGATCCATCTATGCTGACCACTTGAGGGAGGATGAATCTCTCCGATGAAGTCCAACCCCCACTATTGAAAAGGTGTCGAAGCTACTATGGGCTTCAATGGCAGCGATTTGAGCTGCTGCTTTCCTGAGAACTTCTGGCACTTGATGCAAGCTCTGGTTTCTCTACAGACATTAGGGAATAAAGTGGGCCAGTAATACCCAGCCCGAAGGATCTCATGGGCCGTGGTCTTCCAGAAATGGTGCCCCCCACAAAGGCCACTGTGGAAATCAAATGTAACCTGCTGAGCTTCTTGTGGATCCAGGCACCTTAAGAATACCCCTAAAGGGTCTTTCCAATACAAGGTTTGGTCGATGAGGCAATATCTTATCGCCTTGAGCTTTAAAGCTCACGCTTTTCTCTTTTCCATTCCATCAGGAGGCCTCAATTCTTGCAGAAAATACAAGATGTCCTTGTACCAAGGACATTTAGCCAATGGGGGCTCCCTTTGATGGTCTATATCAGGCAGTTGCTTTTGTTGAATATCCAAGCATTCGTTGATGAAACTTATTCCCAAAGCTTAACAGTTTTCTTCAGCCAACAATTTGGCTAAACCTTGACCTTTGATCAGTTTGGTGGGCCTTATTTCCAGGTCAAATTACAGGATTTTGGCTATCCATTTACTCCTTCTCCCGTCTATGTCAGGCTGAATAAGAATGTCTTTAATAGTAGCCGAGGGGACATAGGCGATGATCTTTGACTGTAAGATGTAGGTTCTAAAAGATTTGAGAGCTTTTACTAGAGCAAAAGCCTGCTTCTCCATAGTGTCATACCTGACTTCGGCATCCCTCAATGCTCAGCTAAAATAAGCAATAGGCTGCTCTAGCCCACTGTCATTTGTCTATAATAGAACAACAGCCATTGTGTCAGGTGAGGCAAAGGAGAAAATAAGGAAATTCTTTGAGTAGTCGGGACTGATAAGCATAGGAGCTTCAGTCAGGGCCTTCTTGATTTGTTCAAAGGAATGCCGTGATTGAGGGGTCCACCTTACTTCATTCTCTTTCTTTAACATGGTTGTTATAAGCTTTACCTCCTCAGCAAAGTTAGGCACAAACCTCCTCAGAAAATTAATTTTACTAAGGAAATATTGGACCTCCTTCTTGGACCTCGGGATTGATAAGGCTTGTATTACCTCAACTTTGCTGGGGTCAATCCTGACTCCTTCAGCTGATACTATGTGGCCTAGTAACTTTCCCTCCTGCAGGGAAAATAGAGATTTCTTGGGGTTTAATGATATTCCAAACTTTCTACATTTCAAGAAAACTTTCCTGAGATGGTGACGGTGTTATTTATCATATTTTGAAAACACTATGATGTCATCCAGATAAACGACCACAAATTTATCTTTTTCCCCAACAAAATCTATGTCCATGGCACGTTGGAATGTTGCCCCTGCATTCATTAGTCTGAATGGCATCTTGGCATACATGAATGTGCCCCATGGAGTGGTGAATGTTGTCTTTTCCCTATCCTCAGGTAGAATAGAGACCTGATTGTAGCCAGAGAAACCATCAACCATGGACATCCTGGAAGCTCCTATCACCTTCTGCAGTATATGTTCCATCTTTGGCAAGGGGTAGTTATCCTTCCGTGAGCTCCTGTTTAGGTTTTTGAAGTCTACACAGAGTCGGATTTCTCCATTCTTTTTCCTTACTGGGACCAAGTTGGCCACCCACTCTGAATATCTTAGTGGTACAATGATCCGAGCTTGAAGTAGTTTCTTCACTTCCCTCTCCATGATAGGCAACAACATGGGATTGATCGGTCTTAGCTTCTGCCTGAATGGATTTGCCTCCTCCTTTAATGCAATTTTATGCT
Source organism: Picea engelmannii (assembly GCA_009831015.1). Classification (NCBI taxonomy): domain Eukaryota; kingdom Viridiplantae; phylum Streptophyta; class Pinopsida; order Pinales; family Pinaceae; genus Picea; species Picea engelmannii. The sequence continues at coordinate 16,945 of ML838856.1, forward strand.
CGATGATAGAGGTTTCATAGGTTTTGAGGTCTTTGTAGGTCCAGGAAACCACATCAACAAATTCCCTCAAAAGTCCAATGTATTCAGACCTCTGCTTGTTTGTCAGACATCTTGACAATTTGACATACTTGGGCTCACTTTCGGTCCCAATGTTGCACTGAATAGTACTAGCGTCCTCCTCCAAGACTTCTCCTTTTAACGACACATCGTTTCTATCAAAAATCCTTTCCAAAGGAACCAGTCCTCTGGGAATATGGTTGTTGGGCAGCTGTACAATGTCATGCTCTGCAATCTTATTCAGAAAATTACCCCCATCGAGCTCTTTCTCTGAGACGGCGTCTTGGTCTATGTGCATTTCTGAAAATTCCTCGACAGTCTCCAAGAACCTCTTGACCTCGAGATCTCCCTTGAACACCTTCCAATGTTTGACGTTGTTAGGTATGGAGGGCCTATAGTTTACCTCTACATCATATCTGAATTTGGGTGGCGAAGGTACTTTGAAATTGCTAGCCGATGTAGCCAAGGAATCTGCCATTGTGTTCTCCTCTCTTGGGATGAATGAAATGTTAAACGCTGAGAAGAAACTGTCAACTAGGTCCCACACCTCATTTCTGTAGCTTCTGAGTCGAGGATGCTTAGCCTGATAAGTGCTTCTAATCTGTTGGACCACCAACTCTGCATCACCGAACACTGCTACTTCCTGAATTCCCATTTCCCTCGCAGCTCTTAATCCCAGAACAAGATCCTCATACTCTTCCACATTGCTAGTAGCTTCAAATTCTAATTTGTATGACAGAGATATGGTTTCCTGAGCAGGTGACACAAAAACCACCCCAGCTCCAGCGCCTTCCTTGGAAGAGGCTCCATCAAAGTACAGTTTCCAGACGGGGGTGATGGAGAAAGGAAGTTTAGGGGAATTGGTGGGCTGCTTTCTGAGTTTGAGAGGGGGCTCAGGGGCATGGGTGAGTTGAAGCACACTGGAACATAAATTAGTATCTAAGGTGAAAAAGGGATGATTGGTAGGGTTGGTCTCATTGTTGATTATATAGGCCAGTTGGGCTTCTTTGTATAGTCTTCTATGCTCTCCTCCAAACACTGGGATAGCAGCGTATGTGAGGTCCATTTTCAAGGTTCCCCCCAGTCTTTTTATCCAAGACCTTGATAACATAATACCAAACTTGGGGGGGACATCGGCCACTACAATATCCATGACCACACTTTTCATGGGCAGCTGAAACAGGGTCACGACCAGGTCTTTGATAACTCCTAGATGCTAAACCTTTCTAGAGTCAAAAGAATAGAGGTCATGATAAGTTCAAGTGACTTCTAGTCCCAACTCTTCCATGACAGTTTTGGGCATAAGGTTATGAGAAGCCCCTAAATCCATCAAAAAATTGTGCAGTACTTTATCATGTATGTTCAGGGATGTGTAGAAGGGAGGGGATGAATCATCTCTATCTTCTACCATGGGACCTAGGACAACTACTGGCTTTTTGTCTTGGAGGTTTATGGAGTCTGTGGGAAGGCATGAGGCTTTAGACTGTAAAATCTCATAGAAACATTTTTTAAATTCTCCATGTTTAATTAGCTTGGTGAGGGGCACAGGGATTCTGATCTTTTGAATTTCATGCTTGAAATTAAAAGAAGATGTAAGCTTTGGAATCTCTCTTATTTCAGGGGCATGATTGTGGACAATGGGAGAGAGGGGTTGAGCCTTCTTACCTCTATGACCATCTGCTACTTCGTTAGCAGGTTTCTCTATTCTAGTGGACTGCTTGGGAATATCAGGTGTTGTTGTCTTTTTGTCGGTCCTCAGGTTATTCCTGCCTCGGCCGCCGTTAGCCTTGTCTCCCTTGCTCAATTCATTTAGTTGACTATCCATGAGAGATTCCTCGTAAGCTACTTGAGTGAGATGAGGAAAAGGAGGAGTGTCCTTGAAGCAATGGATTTTAGAATCAAGCTCATTTGTTTGTCTTTCTTCATCTTCGGCCACAAAATTGTTCTGTAAGGGGGCCTGAATTCTCTGGTCTTCTCTGTCTCTTCCCTTCTCTCTTTGCACATTTGTGGGAGCAAAATTGTTTGGCCTCCTGAAACCTCCCTTGTTTTCAGCATTCAGAGGGCCCTTGTATGCTTGCCTCCCTTCCACTCCCATTCTTTCCATCTCTGTGGACAGAGACTTCACCATCCTGGTCAGTTTGTCTACTTGAGGGTGGGGCATCGATGGGTCAGAAGTCGAGGCTTCCGACCTTCCCTTTCTCCTGTCTGCATCGGCCTTGTTCCTCATCCTGTTAGCTGCTAACACATTAGATTCCACTTCTATGGCCCCATCTTGCATTTGAGCCAAGGAGGTGGCTCTTCTCTCTCTCAACAAAAGGTAGAAATCAGGGTCGAATGCGCTAGCATAAGAAATTTTGGCTGAGGCTTCTGAAGGCTTTATTTCAACAGGGATTTTATTATACATCTTATTGAATCTTTTGGAGAAGTCGGAGACAAACTCTCCCTCCATCTTCTTCAAAGACCTGAACTCTGTCATGTAATACATAAAATCCTTCCTATCTCCCCACTACCTCAGGAAAGCACTATCTAGAGCTTCAATCCCAACAATAGACCCAAGAGCCAATCCTCTAAACCACTTCCTCACCTCACCATCCAAGCTCTGTATGAAGACTCTCATCCAGACGTCTTCATTTTCAATGTTGAGGTTGTTTGCATAACTGTAGAAAGTAGTCAGGTGCTCTTCAGTAGTTATGTCTCCTTCCCTAGTGAACTTGGGCATATACTTCAAGTAGTCCCCAGCGGGAAGAGGATTCATAGGATGGGGTAAGACTAAGGGAGCATATCTAGCAGTGACTATGGAATCCATCCTATTGAGAGGGGGATTAGCACCAGCCATAGGAATATTAGGCGGAGGGGAGCTGGGAGGAGAAGGAGTTCGCGAAGGGGCTACTGGGAATGAGTCCCGAAGTGGTGTGGGAAACAAGAGGGGATTTAAGGAGAAGGCAGATGAGTTCAAGTTAGTGGGTGCTCCTCTTTGCACAGGAGTGGTTAAGCTAGGAGTAGGGAAATCTCCTGTGGTCCTGGGTCTACACCAGGGTGCAGCTTCAAGGGAGGGGGGAGTGACAAAGTCTTGTCCCTCTGGTCCCAGACTAGGAGAGGAAAACTCAATAGGAACACTCCCAAAATTTAGGAAACGGGAAACCGCAGAGACAGGCCTGTCAAATAACTAAGGAGGAGAAAAAGGAGCTCCAACAGAAGGATATGGTGGATTACCTGGTTCGGTGATGGACGCTTCTTCTTCAAATGCCTGTCCCTTTCTGAGCACCACCTCTAGATCTGTTTCAGGCATAGCTAGAGGCAGCTGTGGATGAGACCGTGTATGCCTGCCTCTGAAAGCCACAATTAACAGAGCAGGTTCTCCCCAGCGGAGTCGTCACAATGGAGTCGCCAGGTGAAAATTAGCAATCTTGAAAGGCTCCAATAATCCGATGCACCTTCGGATTCAGAGGCTCAATGTCATTCTACCCAGTGAAAATCTTCAATTTCGTCCCCGACAATGGTGCCAGAAATGTTAGCATCGGAAGTCACTCCTGGATTGCTTGCAGGAGCAGAGCCCAACGCCCATCAGTTTAATGTCATGATTTGATAAATGGGCAATCAAATGGGTAGAGACTCGAGGAGATATCACTCTAACTCGGGGACTGGATCTGGTACGTAAAGAACAAAGGAGGTCTAGAATCCTAACTTCAGCCAGTGGGTTAATTTAAAGATGAGTAGGTGGAGGACTTAGTAAGAAGGATGAACAAACATCTCTGGGCAACAGGCTTACAGCGGTTTGTAGGGGGGAAAACTCTGAACGCAAGATCCTCCTGGTTCAGGGCTTCAAGAAACTGAATAGAAGACTTGACTGGATCCTCCAATTCCAAGTCATTCAGTGTTAAGGAAATCACAGGAACCGATTAGAGACTCCGTAACTATTACAATGATCCATTACAACATCATCCTATAACAGCTACAAATCGACTGGATCCTCCAATTCTGAGCTGCTCTAACACAGTATAACAAAGATGTAAAGAAACTGACATTCATTGGGCAAGAATTCTCAGAAGTCTAGAAATAACCAGAAAACAGTGCTTCATTAAAGTTTTACAACCGGGAGCTCTGCTCAACCATCGATGCTTACAAAATACAAAGACTGAGTTTATATACTCAAGAAAAATTATCCTCACAGAGGCGTGCCCAGTCACCCAAGGCTTGGTGTCACTTCACTTCAGTCAAACTCGTACCGATATCTTCTTTTAAGCGCCATCTTAACGACCCATGGCTCCTGTAAGGAGAGTAGCTGAGCCATTAAGTGTCGGTCTAGCGTGCGCAGACATCTTTGCTGAATCGAGGTCTTCGGCATGGATTCTTTGAGAAAATCGATACATAAGACCTTCTTGGGCAGACAGCTTACCAGAACCTCCATTCCATCACTTAATGAATGAGAGGAAGTCTCAACCACCCACGTCTGTCGTCATTTACTCCAGGTGAGAGAAAGTAAGGAGATCGGATACGATGACGCTTGGAGGTCGCAATGATCCCCTCTGCAACTAAACTCGGTGCCTCGGGCCTTCTTTATGCAGCTCCTTCCTCTCCCCAAGTGACCATGGACTGTGACCATACGCTTTCGGCACATCGCGAATATGAAAGGGCTAACCTTCATTGATTGAAATCGCGATGAGCGATATGCCGAGGAAGCTTAATTTGGCACCATGTGTCCTTCTAGATTTGATGGTTCTTACTTCTCTCGGCGATGCCATGGGCTTGGGCTCGAGATTCTCTAGGCACTTCACATCTCGTGGCTGGGAGGAGCTAGTTCTTCTTCTTTAAATTTGTGAGAGGCGAGGAGGTGATGGTGGCTAATCGTGGACCACGTGTCCCTTTTTGATGGACGGATGAGATTTTCTTGGCACTTCGCGACTTGTGAATCCTAAAATCAATACTTCGGGACTTCTCGCGGTAAGATCCCGAGGCTTCGTGCCACCTGTATTCCACTCACTGCCTCTGCTATGGCCCCCATTGCCTCCCACTGTCGGGATATTTCTTCTCACAATCTCGCGATCCCTGCGCCCAAATTCTCGAGCCTTTTCTTGCGAGGCCCCGATTCGCGATCCCAAGTGTGGATCCAACAGTTCTCCCCAATCCAAATCCAACGATTATTCACCTTCTCGCTTCTCGTGTCCTTGCAATTTGAGACACCCAACACTTGGGCCTTTAGCCTACGAACTCCCGAGTTCACGAGATCATTGACCTTGGATGATGTCGACGACACTTTTCCCACTTTCTTGACCTGCTAATTGGAAAAACAGGGATTCTCCCATGCTGCACTTAAGTGTTTCATGCAACTTGCAGACCCGAATTCTTTCGAACCCATGACAAGAATTATCGCTAACACAACCATTCTATCCCAGCTCTTAATTTTCTGCTTGCCCTTGCAGCATCTATCAGCCTCCATTTCATCCCACAGTAGTGTTGCATGCCCTTTAAGTCTAGTGATGACATGTTTGACTTTCTTGTCTTCCTCGACATCCTCATAGTCAAAGTATTTATCCAGAGCTCTAATCTAGTCTAGAAGCTCTTCAACATCCAGGTTTCCCTCATACATTAGAATCTCCATCTTTGCTCTGGCACCTATCCTTGTAACAGCTCTGAATAGGTGTTCATCCACATCATCTTCGACTGCAACCTCTTCTCCTTCCTTTCCAACTTCATTTTCACTGTCATCCTCGCTGATATCCCCAACGTCAACTGTGCACCTCTGTGTTGTCTCCATGGCATCAAGCCTGGCATGCAACTCACACATTTCTCTTTCAACTACTAGATCAGGCATTGCTCTGTCTCTTCTCCTTGGCTACATGGCTATAAGATATTCCTCTTTTCTCTGCTACAGAAAGAAAAGAACTTGTTCTGAGCTCTGATACCACTTGATCGCAGACCCCCGACACTCGGTCCAAGATCCACTCAAGATCATTCTAAATCTGCCCTCCTGAGTTTGATTGTCTCTTTGATTTTCCCCACAGAGAATCCCTCACACACACGACGATGTATCCTCAGGTCCTTATGAATATGCCATGTATGATAAAACACATAACATCACTCAAATCTCTTGACCTCAATAATATTATCACGCCCTTTTCCAATTCAGGACTTTGGACTTCGCGATTTCGCGATTTCTGTTGTTGAGTTTCCGCTCTTCAACCCACCGAAACCCGAAATGCCAAAATGACAAAATATTTGGTTGTGTTCTCCTCCACAACTGTGTCACATTTCATGACTTTGGGAATTCTGGAACAAGGAACTCTGACCTCTTGTCTTCAAAAATACCAAAATGCTGAACCCCAATGCGTTCAGCAAAAGACTGGCTTCCAATGGAACTTTTTGTCGATTCAGAGTTTCGGACTTCACGACTTCGTGAATCCTAATGCAAGGCTCCCGACTCTTCAACCTACAAAACCCTGAAATGGTCAATGAGTATTAACACTACCTGGCAACGAGTACATGCCACCTGTCTTCCCAACTTTCCTCAGGCTCTAACGTGGATTCCTGCCACCTATCACTCTTCCCAGCTTTCAAGACTTGAACCAGCCTTCGACTACCATCCCCTACCACTTCGAAACCCCGAATTCCAAAATGGCACCTTCTACAGAATCAACGGTTGATAGCCTCCCTTTAGATCCAATGGTCCATGTTATTTCAAGTTTTCAGGTACTGGGAGTTCGAGACTCTTGATCCCAAACCACTGTCTTCTCGAGTTTCCAAACCCTGAAACACTGAAATGCTAAAACGCCACTTCCCAATATTTTTCATTTCGTAACTCTAGGGTTTTTCAATGCAAAGTCCCCAGGATTTCTGCTATTCCAAATCCCTAATTACCAAAAACCCAAAATTCTTCACTTAACAATTCTTTTCGCGATTCGGGAGTTAGAGTGACCAAGGATTTTGGTTTACACTCCAGACTCATGAATTTTGAATCCCTGAAATGATCTGACGCTCAAAACAAATCATGATCAACAGTCCACGTTGATTCCTGATACCAAAGTGATGGTTTTGTCCTCCCCTATCCACCTTGTAGCTTCTCTGAATCCTTCATTCCTCGCGACTTCAGGAATTCTCCTCGGAGAATTCTGACTGCTCGTTTCCTCCTTGACAACTTCTGCGAAATGAACCAGTGTTCCTCGTCTAAACTTGGCTTCTGCAAAGTGACTTTGCTCTGTCTCCCTTTTGCCGAAAAATGATATGGATGAATGTGACAAGGGGGAAGAGATGATTCTAATGGAATAGGTCTCAAATCATAGTGAAAAATTTTCCAGACTCATTTTTTTTTTTTTTTATACAGCTGTGGGGCTATACTTTGGTCTGAAGAATGTTGCAGTGCTGAAATCCCCAAATTCTGAACCAGAGAGTATTTACTTAGCAACGCAAACATAGATGCACGTCAATAGATCTCATTGGTTTAATTTGTTGATGTTGTTGTTTATATTCCCCAAGGGTTAGGTATTCAAGGGTTCTACAGACAAGGGTTTGCCCTGTGCTATAGCTCTCTGATATACGTGCGGGGTCCAACAGTAGTACTCGGCCCAATATCTCAGGGCACTAACTAAGGAGGATAGACCGTACCCTTAGCTGTACTACCCAACTACCCAGGTACTAGAGAGTATGTTTCTGAGTGTTGTTCTTGGTGACACTATAGTAGTTTGGTGGTTGATATATTTATCTAAAGAGGGCTTTAGGAATCTAGGCCGATCCATACACAGGTGTTTTCTGATGCGCTACCACTCGAAGGGGTACCAACAGGGGTTACAAGGGTGGCCAACAGATGTGCACTTAAGAACCACTTGTATTTACTGCGTGTATGAATCCCTCAACCGCAGGTTTATGCGCGTAACGATGGATCTCTGTGGCTTAAAGACGTCGGAATACATCTCTACCCTGGAAAAAAAATACCCACAATTTCTGCCAAGGAAAGTGCTTTGATACCACTTGCAAGATACCAGATATATAAAATATGCAGAATATAAATGAAATGCTAGAAATGACAGAATAACAGTAAAATATCCAGCATAATCTTCATAATACACAGAAATGATATACGAAATAGCAACATAAATAGCACTTTGATTCATATAGCAATGTTCATAGGCCTCTTCGAGGGGGCAACCTCCAGTCGAGCAGCGCTCTGTTACAATAATCTCCAAGCTAGGTTTCTCATACCTTCACCTCTTATTTATACTAAATATTTCTATTAAGAGAAGCATCTAGAGGAAGATCCTTCTAGAAGCGGAAGCTTCTATTAGGTCTTCTTACATCCGCCTTATTCTATTTTATTGAAAGGCCTTATTAATATTGACGTTTATTACATCTGAATACATTGATCTACCTATGTGCGGGTTAGGACCTTAACATATACTCTCCAAGGTGCCCGAGTGAGTTTGGCCAACGTCGATTCCAGGTACCATGAAGACTTTCCCCTCCACAATCACCTCATGTAAAGAACCTAGAGAGATAGGCCACTAAGGTTACCAATTACTATAGTAATGCCTAGGGAAACAGTCGACAGTCCAATTCATGCACAAAGGTAGGATATCTAGCCCGAAATCAACTTGAAAGGATTCCACTAATCATTGTGGGTATACCTTCAAGTGACCCCCATAATACGTGCAATCTTTACACCAAGACCAACAAAGCAGGGTGAGTAACTCTGTCAGTCTCAATGCGACCTCAGGTTTGACCCTTGTGTGAGAAGGGCTTCCCAGGACAAAATGTAGCAAGTGGATTTCACCACTC
>ML838856.1:49767-67464 GCA_009831015.1 Picea engelmannii
AGTTTTAGAGCTGAAGAAGAAAGAGTTAAAATATTTCATGACTAGAAGGATCGCACACGTGATTGAATAACATAAGAACATATCGAAGCTATTTAACACCGGAGACTTGGATGTCGATGTTTCAAGAACATTAGAGGGACCCATAGAAGACTGAAGTACCTACTCTAGATAAAGAACAAGTATTACCCTTGAATCTCAGGAAAGAATCTCAATAGCATGAAGTAACTATGCCAAAAGAAGATAAGAATCATAATGGAAAAAGGAATACCGAAACAAAGCTCACTGGAAAGAAGGCCAGAAAGCTAAGTAAGAAGAGAGCTAAGATCGAAAAGTTACAGAAGGTCCCAGAGGGAACTTCGCAGAAGAAAAATTTGTAAAATTGGAACTTCGTCAGGATAACAGAACATCGTCACATGGCACTTTTCCAGGGCGAAGCAATATAGCCATTGGGAACAGTATAACTATTAGGCCGACCCCCCCTAATGGGTAAAAAGGCATTTATGGTTCGCCCCTAGACCATTGGACCACACCATAATGGACAGAACAAAGTTAATGAAGGCTTCTCACCCATTGCAAGAGATTCGTTGCTAGGTTATCTATTTATCCCGTTGCGCCATGCACCGAGAACAATTTTACTAACCGTGAATTTGAGCCCACAGAATCATTGATTTTTCACAGTGATCATTGCGCTATTTCCCTCTAGCCCATTGTAGTGTCTAAGTTACTCCTTGAAACTAATATTTCCAACCCCAAGTGTGTATGTCGGATGAGTTCAATGCTGCAGAAGAAGTTCTCATCGAACTCATTACTGAAAGAGTAATGTTGATGTCTGCAGGTGTACAAGCTTCATCGACAAGAACAGTGCAAGCCTCTCTGTCGACTGCTCATGGATCCAGGCCATCCTAGCCATCAATGAAAAAGAGAACCAAGCATAAAGATGACCTAGCAAATGCAAAGTTGATTCAACCATATTGCCCAACTATATCCCGCCTCTGGCCAGCGCAGTAAATCTTGATAGTGTGCCAAGAGATGTTGAGTACACCATAGTTACTGTGTACCCCCCGAAGGGGATACGTGCAGTTCGAGTGTAGCAGAACAAGATTGCAGCATTGAAGTTCAACTACTTCAACCTCAGAGATCACAATATCTATGGTATAATCACCTCATACAAATATCTGACCAGGACGAAGGGGAAGAATTCAAAGATAATTCCCCAGTCATGGACTATGGACCTTGCACAGTCCACCCTCTTAAATGTAATGAAGATACCACACTTTGGAAGGCACTAGGAGGTTAACGCGTGCGTTAAGCTCCTACTGTCATGCTTCCATGGCAGCTACTTATGGCTATACTATCATATTAACTTGGACCCAACATTGATCCACAGGATCACAGGACTGAGTATGCAGGAACCCGACCCATAGGATTTTTATCCAGGAAAAGCTGCAGATCATGCACTAACACAGAAGATCAAGAATACATATGACGATGTTGAGAAAGGGACACAAGGCTACAAGGTAGCTTCCATCCAAAGTGGCGCAGTACACCTAGCATGCCAACTGATATATGGAAAGTTAGTAAGGAAAAACCAACCTACAAAGGTCACTGGCTTTGTCGTTGACCTCGCAGGGAAGTACGCGGAAGGCCTACAAATGAACTGGGTGAAGTACCTAGTTAATTAGTTGGAACTAGAATGCTGAGAAGCATAGGATCAGGGTTATGAATTTCATTTCAGGTGGCTCCTGATCCTCATTTCCTTTGTTTTCTAGCAGATGTCGGAAGGTGCGACCTTCCCGGATATAGATTCATTCGAACTGCTTGCTGCAAAGTTTGCTACCCTTTGGTATTCAAGTGATATGAACAAACAGTGGCAATCGAATGTTGTGTTTCATACATATTACCTCCAGCTAAAGAGGGCCATCAAAGCTGAGCCTTGTATGACTTTGAACACCTTAAAGAGATTCTGACCCCTAATGAAGTTCAACGTAGATCAACACTTCATCTACATTATAGCTCTCACAAATGAACATAAAGAACAAATCCAGTCATATTATAAACTTACAGAAGAAGACCTCGAGTAGATCACTAAGGAATGGTCAGTGGACCTCCTTATCCCCACCAACCCTATAGAGATATCTGATCTTGACAGCCCAGAGGACACTCATAAATAACAAAACATACCTAGAACAGAGAAGACTGAAGAGATCCAATATTTAAGCAGCGCCTCAGGAAAGACTGCTTCAATGTCACCTGACCGAGGGGGTGATGACGAAGTAGAAACTAAATAGAATCTAGGTGAAGTAGCACCACCCAGAGACGAGTTTGATCCCCTGATGAAGAGGAAGGTTTCTCCCTTGAAACCTTCTTCCCGAAAGAAATCAAAAGCCTCCATGACCAAGATGCAGATTTCCCTCACCTTTGATGATTTTGACTTCATCATAGCATCCTTGAACGTTGCTTCACTGGAAATAATAGAGAAACAATAAGACAAGCAGGAATAAATGTATGATAGAATTGAAGCCAAACTCCGAGGGGTACAATAGGCCCTTTAGTCCAGTCGCACAGTCTCCATTGCTCCCCTACCTTTAGGATAACTAGAGTTGGGAGATGAGCCAGCCCAACTCCACCGACTAGCTGATACAGTTGAAGCTTGCCTTCGATGGGAACAAGAAGAAACAGAATGATCCACTTAGGCCTTGAAGCAAGTGCAAGGTGTACTTGTAGAACAACGTAACACTGTAGAACAGGAAAAGATTGCTCTCCAAACGAAGTTCGACAAAGAAAAATCAAATATGCAACAAGGAAAAGAACAGTTGCTCATGGAGCAACTCGAAGTGAAAGAAGTGGTTAGCAGATCACTTCGCTCTGTGATAGTCTTAGAAATAAAGGTAGAGGACTGAGTCACACATCAAGTAGAGAAGCTTGTAGAATCTATCTAGCAACTACAACAATGTATAACAGACTTAGAGCTCTGCATAGTGCCCGAGACTTCGCAGTTGAAAGGATAAAGTCCCTTTCCATGGAATGCAAGAAGCTGAGTAATCAAAGTACCCATATGTATGATCAACTCACTGAGAACCCAGAATTGCAGGCACTAGAGTCACAGCTCCATAAAGTGAAGCAGTAAGCAGAGACAATACAGGTGCAGTTAAAGCCCCTGTCAGCTATGGAAAGAATGAAACGACCACAAGAGCATCGCACCGCTTAGCAACAGATCCACACTATTCAGAGAAAAATTATGGAAGTAACTAAGAGGCTCCAACCCATACAAGATAAGGCTTACCAACTATTTACAGAAGTTGAAGGTCGATGAACAGAAATGGAGCAGGTTGTCATTGCAGTTGAACAACGCCTAGAGGGACCTGTTGTTCCTGAGTCTATACTTAAGGCTCAAAAGTACAGTGTCAAGGCATCCGAAAGTATGAAAGGTCGATAAAGGATTATACTAACCTTCGGTATAGGAAACTAATGAAGGTTTCTATGTTCTCGCTGCCTAGCTTCCCACTATTCCTGAGTGGTAATATCTTGTTCAATGGCTACCCATGAACTTTCCAATTCCTCCCGGTTGTTCGCAGTTTTAAGGATTGTATCGAAGAGATTTAGAGCGATATGTATTTGGTTAGATAGTCCGGGTTGAATGTTGGGTTGAGTTGCTGCAGGGATAGTCATTGAGGAACAGTTCTAGTATGGAAATGATTTTTAAAGAGAGAGTTTATTTGCTGTTTCAATTCGGACAAAATAAAGAGAAACTTTTGCATGAAAAACGAAATGAGAATGCAAATTGAAGGCCCTTTCTTGTAGCTGTATTATTTTTTGGTAAAAATAACGTAAGATGGGAGAAAATTTATCTGTAAATAACGCAAATTTCCTGTTAGCAGCAAACTCACGTATACATAGAAGAAGAAATTGACATAAACATAATTGACATAGTGTAAATAAACATAAAATTCTGTAAATGTAAATTGGTCTTACACCGCTGATAGCTGGTGCAGAGGAAAGACAAGAAACAATTACAGAAAAGATGAAATCCTTTCACTATAGTAGTGGTCATACTAAATTATAATGATACACATCAATTATGTAGAGCAAAATGAAAAGAAGCAAAAAAAAAAAAAATATAACGAAACAAACTTGTAACACAGTCGGGATAGAATCGGGAATCTTCAAATTGCTTGTATTAACTCCTTTAATGCAAAAACTCTCTTACAGTTAGTACCCAAAAAGTCCAGCCCCTTATCTCTTCTTTTTGTGATGTATTTATACAAAATTTTCCTCTCGGTTCAAAAGAGCCAAATTACTCCATCTGTCTGAATCCGTTTTCAAAAAAGTGCCAGGTGCTTGTTTTTGCTTAGATTTAATACATATGATACATTTGTCCAAAAAATGAAATACAAGCTGTGAAGGTTTTGCATTGACAGCTGGGGGGAGTGAAATAACTCCATTTCACCTATTCTATCTTCAAGAAGTGCTAGGTGCTTGTCCTCGCATGGATTCAGTGTACATGATACACTTGTCTACAAACTAGGTCACAAGCTGTGAAGGTTCGGCTTGACAACTGGCTTCGGAAAAATAGCACTCTCGGGCCAACTGTGGAAGTTTATCATCTATTTGTACATTGACGAGTTCAAGAGCGTCGAGTTGTGCACTAGGATGAATCAAATGTTTGTCGATTTGAGCCGGGTCTACCCTGTCCACCCTAGAGATTTCTGCCGAATTCCTCTCATTCTTCTCCTTCATGTCGATATAAATCCGATCCATATTCATCTATCTCAGCGCCTCTGTGTCACCTCCAATCTCCATCCCTAACAGCTCACCATTTAAGGCATTGCAGGCTGCTTCTAATGAATTTGTCACCTTTTGAGCCTGCTCCTTGCTTAAAGTAATATCATGTTCCCAATTCTTTAACAAGATATTACCCCTAGTTTGTTCGGCAATGGTGAGTTCGGGATGCCCTGAAAACCTATTGTTGGTCACTATCACTACTTCTTGGAAAGTGACCCGAGCAACCTTTGTCTTTCTTTCTTTGTCAGTCAGATTCTCGGAGATCCGATGTATTAACAAACAGTCTTCTCGAATCTCTCCTATTTTGTTCAGCAGACTCTATTGAGCGGAGGAGATCTTGCTCCGAATATCGATTGCTCGGGATTTGAAAATCTCGATGTCAACTACCTTTCTTTCTGTGACCTCCAACTGAGCCTGCAGCTGTGTGATCATACCCCTCTGCTGACCTGATTGTACCCAACCATCTCGGATCACTGAATTTGCTTGTTCCAGTTTGTTTTTGAGGACTTCAATTTCTTGCTTATCGACCAATCGAGCCAACTCTAATTCTCTGCTTGCTTGACTCTTAGTGCTCTCTGTCGTCGAAGCCACTCTGGCTTCAAGAGTCTTGATCAGGCGATTTTTTGCTTTGAGCTTCTTCTTTAACATTTCGACCGAGAATTGATTTGTCGTCGCATACGCTCCTAGTGTTCCTGCAATTTCCGTGGTAAATTCATCTTTCCTTTTATTCATCCCATCGGTCATCACTTTGAATTTTTTAACAGTGGACTCTCCCTCTTGATAAAATTCTTGCTTCACCACAGCTTTCCTCTTTTTGTCAAAGAAGAATTCATTAGGAGGGAGTTCCTTTGCCCTTATAGGTTTCAGTTCTTCACCAAATATCCATCCCTCACTAACGCCTCCCTGTGTCGACTGCAAGGGTGTGACAGAGGTGATGGGTTGCCTGATATGCTTCGCAACCTTCCCTGGTGTGCTGAGTGGACCTTGCTCTTTCGGGGGATCAGAGGTCTTCGTCCCTGCCTCCGGATTCTGAGTTTCTGGTGGGTCTGTGTCTTTTATTTCCACCTTCGAACTGTGCTCCTTGGGAGGGTCAGTATTCTCTTTTTCTGTTTCAGGATTCTCCTCCCGCTCAGGACTCTTCTCCTTGTTTGGATTCTTCTCCTGCTCAGGACTCTTCTCCTTTTCGAGATTTTTCTCTGTTTCGGGATTCTTCTCCTGCTCCCCTACCTGACATTTTTCGGGGTTAGAGTTTTGCCCCTCAGATCTTTCGGCCTCTTTTTCTTTATCCTTGGAAAGTCCCAAACCTCCCAGCACCACGGGGAGACATCATTTCCTATGCTCCTGAAATTTTAAAACTGAGGTCCTGTCTTCCGGTGCTAGGGATCTGATTCAAAATTGCACCTCTGAATAGGACCTCACCCCTCAGAAAACATCATCCGAGGGAGAACATTCATGTTTGAACCTCTTTAATCCACAATTTCCCAAATGAGTGCTTACAATTCCCTAAGGATCATGCTTTTTGTACTCGATAGAGACTAGGCTCAAGTCTTCTATGGCTGCAGCCTCAGCCTTAGCATGTCTGAAATCTAATAAGGAATAGGAATTTAGTCGAACAAGGAAAAATGGCCATACCTTCTTTGATGACGCTTTGAGCTCTTTGCTCACTCTACTGATTACTGTTTGTCGAGAAATCTCACGACAGACCAGCTTGTCGGGGATGAACAGCGGTAGTGCTAGAGGAGGAACAATAGCTCCGAATACTCTAAAATAGGAGAATTCCTCTTCCACGTACCAGTCCACGATACGGCTCAGATTCGCAGCAATGCTATCCGAGATGCGGGGTGGCGAAAGACCAAAAATGGTGATGTGCAGGGGCACCATCACCCGGTTAAAAATCTCATAAATAAACTTGTTCGCGTTATTTTCCCACAGCTTATCGTGGTACTCATGAACAGTCTTCTCATGGGTTGGACTCCAAGCCCAATTCATTAAAGGAAAAGGCATCATGGAGCATATTGCGTCCATGATATACGCGGACATGAAGAATTCGGATGGTTTTCCGGCTGCTTTTTGGTCTCGGTATTCGGTGACCCTGTTGAACAAACTATCGGAGAGCATTTTTGCCCAATTGAATGAGGAACCTTCTGCCACCCGAAAGATGAGAGGTACCCACTGGATGTAAAAATGTGCGGTATCTTCCCATCCGAAAAGCCGACAAGTCATCATCGCCACATACATAAACTATGGCTCCAACGAAGAAATCGAATACACACCCTTGTCATTCACTCTGAATGTCGTGGAATGCGACACCCAATCTTTTATCAAGCCTGGCATGGTTTTGTCATATTCTTCGAACTCTTTCTTTTTGAAGTCCACCAGGAATTCTTTTCCATATGTGTATTCAGAAGTTGCTGGGAGCTTATACATAGATTGGATATGCTCCGGCCTAAAAGTCCCGATCATGGCCTGTCGGTCATTTACGATAGTCCTGGAGGGCAGGTCGATGTGATCCAATGCCCATCGGATCATGTCGTAGTATGGGAGCAACCGAGGTTTGGTCGCAACCAGGTTCATTCCTGACTGAACAATTGTCTTGTACTTAGTGTTCAGGTCATCCTTCACAATATCATTGTTATCGTCATCAGAGTCTGAATAGTTTACTAGCTTAGATTGTAGAATGTCTGAAATAAATGACCAGGTGGGTACTGAGCCACCCGTCCGAGGCGAAGTATCTGAGACGTTGTCTGGACCCTGTGCTGTGACCTCGACATTTGCTTTTACTGCTCTCCTTGGTGCCATAGCTGAAGCTTTATTTTTTTCTCTTCTATAGTAGACCTGTGTATACATGCGGAAATGAGTTCCCTCGGAGAAAAGTGGGCTCTGTGTGCTTATGAGAAATGTTAAAAATAGAATGAAACTCTCACATATATTTGAAAATCCTATACGTTTGAAATAAGTCTGTCAAATCGCAAATAAAACCAAATTTATTATATAAATCTGATCTTATTTATTCGTAGATTTACCCTAAATCTTCATTAATGTCATTAATGTTTGACGGCTTGACAGGCAGTCGGGTTATGGAGCAAGCAGCTACATCATGAAGTGTGCAAACCTCGATGCGCGGGACAAATCTCATTTAAACTTAAAAAATCAAATCTTATGGACTTAAATCATTTCCTCGCTTTTCACCACATCATGAATTTCGCTTTAACATTCTAACTTTACAACTCGCAAGACTGCGAGTGTCGATTTAGATTAATTAACAATAACCGTGATTTGATGCATCCTTAATTATATAATTAACTTAATCACCATATCATGACTCGGGAATTCGAGGACAGATTTTTGGGAAAATGATATGCCGAGTCGCGATATCGCGATGTAGCGATAATTAAAGTTCGAATTAAGAGAAGGAAATATTAGATTAGGCAACTAATTAATCTTTCCATAATCATGTTGCAACTTCGTGAATCAGGGTTTTGGACACTTTAACTTTATGAAAGAAAGTGCCGAGTGGCGATGTGCCGAGAACTAAAACTAACCATGATTAGTTTTTTACCTTTACTTCTCGACCAAGGTTCTCACAAAAGTTATCGTGTTCTCGGCTATCAGGGCTGTAAGAACCAAAACTTGGGTTCAACGAATGCCGAGGCGTGAAATCCTGACGATGTCTAATCAAGGGTTAAATGTTTTACCATAGTCAATGCCTTGGGTGAAAAATTGAAAAACGAGTTCGCAGTTTCGCGACTCGGGATTTGCGAATTCAAAAATTGAAGTGATCGACTTGCGATATCCGACTTGTGATATTCCAAAAAATAAAACCAAAAAAAAAAAGCAAACATACTTGCGAAAAATGGATTCTTTTCTTTTGAAAGTGAAAAAAGCATTTCCATTCAGGCGACAAGATTTCAGAGTCTTATGATTTCGGATGGAAAAGAAAAACAACTTTAGATCTCAAGTATCAAACGTTGAAAATTGTGCGAGGTGAAAAAACAAGGGAGGATCCAACATAGGCTCCAACTAGTGATCCCTCTTCCCTGTGAGGCGGGAATAACAGTAGACCAGGTGCCAAAATTGGGTAAATGGAGTCATAGGCTAAAATCAAGAGTAAAATCCAAGGAAAAAGATAGAAAAAGGGGGAAAAAGCTTTTGCTTGTTAACCCAGAAATTTTTCGAACTCAGATACTCTTTCCAAACACAGCTGAAGTCACCTTCGCAATTTTCCCTTTCTCACTACTAAGTTTGGGGAACGCTTCAAGACAGTCGTAACGGTCCTAGGATATTCAACAGGTCTTGTGATTCTCAGCTTGCATTAAAAGAATGATATTATATAATCTAAAATAGGGAAGTCCCATCGAAATTTGGGGAAATGGTCAGGTTTTCAGAAAGCGTTGATTACCAGAGTTGATTGATGTTTATGTATAACAGCCTTACAGATCTCTCAGACATTTCTTCACTGCCAGCAAGCCTGTTCAGTACCCCGGTGAAGTTGTCTGACCCTTTTTTCACTGAATTTCTTTTCACCACTTCGGAAAATATTTATGCGTTTAAACGCTAAGACGAGGGCAATCATTTCTGAATTTCCTTTCATCGTCTTAATGGACTAGGTGGGGGAAATCATTTCTGAATTCCTTTCACCACCTGTCTCAGTATTTACTTTTAAAACACGAAGATGGGAGCAATCAGTTTATATCAGGGTTGAGATCTGTGTAATATTTTTTATCGGAGGTTTGTCAACTTATTTTGATTACTCGGTATCAACCTTCCTTTGACCCTCACAAGACCTTTAGTTCTTAGGGAGACAGGGGATCATAATAAAATTTTAAGGAACATCCTGTTCGAGCAAGCTTAGATTTTTCGGACGCTATTGAAAAACCTAGGAAGTTAGGATCGCTATAAACGTTTCTTAGCTTAGCAAAGGATCGAGTAGTTGTGAAGACCAGCTTTCTTATTAATATCTTCTTCGAAATTCATGAGGTTTGAAACACAAAATCTTTATACCTTCTCGAAGGCTTGGGAAGATAGTGACTCACTAAAAGTTAGGCCCAAATATAAAAAGAAAACAAGGTGGCAATTAGATGGCTTAATATAAAAAAGGTTAGAACAGTTCTGGACTAGTCTTCGAATGCATTTGGGAACCAAAATTATGATTGACTGCTTTTGGGTTTAACATATTCATTCAAATTTTAGTTTGAAGATAAAAGCCAAAAATAATCCTGTTATCTAACCCTTTATATTGCAATTTGAACAATATTACCTTAGATTGCTAAAAACAGCCTTTCATGACCTGAGTATTGAGAAAACTCACCTCTGTCTTTTCTTTTCAATTTCTTTGGGGATTATGAATTATCATATGTATCACCTATTTTATGTTGTCCTATCTCCAACACCGATCTGTACGTTATTTTTTCTGCTAGGCTCGTTTGAGGCTGGAATCCTGTAAAAACAAACACAAACCTGATTGAAAAATGCGTTGAAAATTTAGGAACGAAAAACCAAAAATTGAAGATAAATGTCAGAAAAAAAACATAAATATGTACAAAAACTCATAATAAAATTTATTTATTTATTTATTTTATTTTCTTTTCTACCCCACCACTGTCACATCATATAGTGCTTTAGATATCACCCATTGACAGGGGCGCTTAGAACTTCTCCATCAATGTTTTCCAGAAGAAAGGAATTCTTTCCTTCTGGAGCCGAGACCCTGAATGGTCCATACCAAAGGTGATCAAATTTTCCATGCTTTGCGGCTTCTTCCCTTCTCGCATCCCATCTTAACACCAAGTCGCCTGGGAGGAACTCTCTGTCTTTTGCCTTGAGGTCGAACAATGCTTTCATATCGTCCTGGTATTTTTGCATTTTCTCATCAACTTCCACTCTGAGTTGTTGAACCTCAATCAGTTGGTTAGTTCTTCTGGTTACATGATTGGGCTCTTCGTTTTGATCCTTCCATAATTTCATCACTGGCAATGCTAAGTTTATGGGTAGAACCACCTCGGTCCCATATACCATCTGAAATGGCGAAATGCCGATAGATCTTTTAGTGCTGATGCAGTTTGCCCATAATGCATGCTTCAAATGTACATGCCAGGACTTCTTGTTTTCGTTCAGTACCTTTCTGATCACATTTACTAGGCTCTTATTTGATGATTCAGCCAGCCCATTTCCCTGAGGGTAATAAGCAGTGGAATGGCCGAGAACGATACTGTACTTCTGGCAGAAGTCGATCATGGCCATGGATTTGAAATCCTGGGCGTTGTCTGTAACAATCTTTCGGGGGCACCCAAATCTTGACAAGATGTTATCTTCCAAGAAGTCAATCACCACCGAGTCTGTTGCCCTTTTTGTTGGAATTGCTTCCACCCACTTCGAAAAATAATCTGTGGCTGTTAAGATCCACTTATGTTGAGAACTGGGATGGGGATTGATTTCCCCTATGAAGTCTAATCCCCATTGTTGAAACGGGGCTTCGGTTTTGACTGGAACGAGTGGTAATGCAGGGAGTTTCTGCTTACCAGCGAATATTTGACATGAGTAACAGGCACGTACTTTGGCATTGACGTCCGAGAATAGTTTCGACCAATAGTATCCATCCCTCAAGATCTTATAGGCTGTGGCTCTCCATGCATGGTGCCCTCCACAGATTCCTTCATGAAATTCTTCTATGACTCGTGGAGTTTCCGACTCAACCAGACAGACCAGTAAAAACCCGAGGGGATCCTTCCAGTATAGTTGATTTTTGGAGATGCAATATTTTACAGCGTGGAGTTTTAAGGTCCTGTATTTGGCTGGTGTTAGTCCATTTGGTCGTTTCAGGATTAATAAATAGAAAACTATATCTTTATACCAGTTCGATGACATGAATTTTTCTTCAACCTCGCTTGGATATGTTTGTTCATCCTACTCTTGCAAACGTGTGTCTCCGTCTTCCCCCTGTAGGCAATTGATGTCAAGAGCTCTAAGGTTTGATTCAGCCAAAAGTTTGGCCAGACCCTTTCCCTTTATCAATTTAGTAGGTTTGATTTCCATATCAAATTCCTGTATCTTAGTGAGCCAGCAGCCTCATTTTCCATCGCTGTCTGGCTGTACCAATATATCCTTCACAGCACTGGTTGGTACATACGCGATAATTTTTGAATGTAGAACGTAAGTTCTGAATGCCTTTAGTGCTTTCACCATTGCGTACGCCTGTTTTTCCATTATATCATATTTTAGTTCGGTGTCTCTAAGGCTCTTGCTAAAAAATGCGATCGGGCGCTCAAAACCTTCATCATCTTTTTGCAGTAACACAGCAGCGATAGTATGTTGAGAAGCAAATGAGAAGATGAGGAAATCCTTCAAGTAATCTGGGCTTGTTAACACAGGTGCCTCGCTGATAACTTTTTTAATACGTTCAAACGACGCTTTAGCCTCGGTGGTCCAATTTACTCTGCTATCTTTCTTCAGCATTCTTGTGATCAATTTGACAATCTCAGTGAAATTTGGTATAAACCTTCGTAAAAAATTTATTGTACCCAAGAAATCTTGAATTTCTTTAACGTTTCTAGGAATACTGATAGTTTGTATCGCTTCAACCCTCTTAGGATCAATCTTGATTCCATCTTTAAATACGATATGCCCCAGAAGCTTACCTTCCTGCATAGCGAAATGTGATTTCTTTGGGTTCAAAGATAGACCATACCTACGACATTTTTCGAAAGTCTGTTTTAAATGGATCAAATGTTCTTCATCGGTTTTAGAAAAAACCGTTAAATCGTCGAGGTAGATTACCACGAACTTATCTCTTTCTCCGATGAAGGCGATATCCATGGTGCACTGGAAGGTATCCCTTGCATTCATTAAACCAAAAGGCATTTTATCATACATGAATGTACCCTAGGATGTGGTGAAAGCGATTTTTTCTCTGTCTTTCTCGTTCATGGCGATTTGGTTGTACCCAGAAAACCCATCTATCATAGACATTCAGTTTTCTCCAACTACTCTTTCTAGGACGTGATCCATTTTAGGAAGTGGATAATTATCTTTAAGAGAGGACCTATTCAAGTTCCGAAAATCTACACACAGTCTGATTTCTCCGTTCTTTTTTCTGATAGGGACCAAATTCACCACCCAGTCTGAGTATCTTAGAGGTACAATTATTTTCGCGTCTAAGAGCTTCTTAACTTCCTTTTCAATGACGGGCAACAAAATGGGGTTAAACTGCCTGAGCTTCTGCCTAAAAGGCTTAACTCTGGGCTTCAAGGGTATTTTGTGCTCAATTATAGAAGTATCATATATTCGAAGCTCATCATAGGACTAGGCGAAAACATCTTTATATTGTCTGAGTAAGTCTCTATACTGGTCTTTTACCTTAGGAGGGAGGAATTTAGATATCTTTACTATCCTGGAATCTTTTTCAGTTCCTATGTTGCAATCCTCCACCTCTTCTGGTTGGGGTTGTAAAGTGGACTTCACAGGTATGTCGTTCTGATCGAAGAGTCTTTCCAAAGGAATTAAGCCCTTCGGGATTTGGTTATTTTTGAGGACCAACATTCGATGATCCGCTATTTTTTCTCGGAAGGTTTCAGGATCTTCATCTTCTTACATAATCCACATTGGGTTGTTTTGGTTTTTTTGATCTAGATGGGTTTCCGAGAACTCACCTATTTCTATAATAAATTTCTGAATTTGTTCGTCATCTTCAAAAACCTACCAGTGTCGGACATTGTCTGGTATGGAGGGTTTATATCTGATTTCAATATGATATTTCAATTTAACATTCGTGGGAGGGGAAAAGGTCGAGGCTGCCTTAGCCAATGCGTCAGCATGTAGATTCTCTGTGCGAGTAATGAAATGGACTTTTATAGATAAGAAAAAATTCTCCATTAAATCCCAAGCGCAATTTCTGTATGTTCTCAATCTGGGATGTTTGGCTAGGTATTGTCAGTTTACTTGTTTTACTATCAATTCAACATCACCGTAAACCTCCAAGTTTTTTATGTTTAACTTCTTTGCAGTCTCTAAACCTAAAACTAATTCTTCATACTCGCATACGTTATTGGTGTAATCTATATCCCACTACAAGTGATATGAGAAAGGAACAGTAAACTTACCTTCAAGTGCTATCAAAAGTATGCCAGCACCAGCTCCTTCAGAAGAGGAAGCGCCATCGAAGTACATTTTCCAGATACCATTTCTGCATAGTTCTTCAGTCAAGGGGCTAAGCTCTTCCTTCTTCATATCAAGTTCTTCTAAACATCCGTCCAAACCATCATCAAATGATAATATGCAATTCCCTATATCTTGGTCTGCAACGTAAATGGGAAAGTTATTTGGATTCAGAGGATCACTGACAGTATATGCTAATCTCGTTTCTCGGTACAAATGGGTAAATTGACCACCGAAAATTGGGATTGTGGCATATGACATGTCCAGTTGTAGAGAAGCCCCCAACTTGGCTCCCCATGATCTGGATAATAACATACCATATTTAGGGGGAATATCTGCAATAACCACATCCATCAGGATACTCTTGACCAGGACCTAAGCTAGGGTAACTACCAGATATTTTATCATTCCCATACATTTAACCTTTCTTGAATCAAACAAGTATAGGTCTCCATAGGGTCTAGTGATCTGGATGCCCAGCCTCTCCATTATAGTTTTGGGCATAACATTATGTGAAGCCCCGAATTGTAACATGCAGTTATGCAGTAACTGATCATGTATATTCAGGGTGATATAGAAAGGAGCGACGTTGTCTTTGAATCCCTCAAAATGAGGACCAAAGGTGATGTTAGGTCTTTCATCTTCAAGGTTGATAACGTCGGAGTGACTTTCTGGCTCATAAACACCCATCACTTTGTCAATTTGTTTCCGATAAGTGGGGTTTTTTGCTAGTTCTACTAAAGGAATCGATATCTTAATTTTATTTAATTCATTTTCAAAATTGTAAGATGTATTGGTCTTGTCCATTTCTTTGGTTAAGAGCTCCGAGATTTTTTCTTCTGAATTGTTTGTCTGGATCGCTTTATCACTCATGACCTTAGTCGCAGATGTAACTTTATTTGTCGGCCCTGTTTCCTTTGTTTGGGTTTCGGCTTTTTTCACCCCAGACTCTTGAGTCTTTGTCATCTTGACTTTATTGCTGGGTAAAAAAGTGTCTTCCAAAGGAGGTTCTTGAGATTGACCCCTTGACAGAATTTTCTTAGGTTGGTCAGTTGAGGTGGGCTTATTTTTTGATCTCAAATTGTATCTAGGTTGGAGATCAGCCGCTATCATTTCTGTTTCTGGTTGAGATAAGCAGTGGTCAGTACGATCACCCCCTTCTTCCTCATCAGGTGGTTGAGGGATATTTAAAGATTTCTCATAGTCTTCCCTGGTCAAAAATGGTTGCGAACATTCATCCCCGAAACATGCAACTTCATCTTCCGAATCTCTGAAATCTTGGAGGTCACTTGCTCCTATAAAATTTTCATTTTTTAGTGGAGCTTGTATTTTTTTATCTTCATTCTTCATTTGCCTCTGTTGAATTTGGGGATTTGGGTTTCTCCTGAAGTCCCTTTTGTTAGGAGAATCGGCTTTAGCCTGATCCAACTCCATCCTAGAGATTTTCTTAGACAAATCTTTGATTATTCGGGCCATATCATCTACTCTGTCATCAGTGTATCTATTTGACCCGGAAGGACCTGCTGGTTCCCTATAGCGTTTGTTATCACGGTTGGTTGTTTCTACTTTAGCCTTTAACTTACTTGAAGACATCATATTAGATTCCATTTCGACAGCATCATCTTGCATTCTATTCAGGGTGGCTCCTCTTCTTTCTCGCAAAAGTAATGAAAAATTAGGTTCGAAGGCTCCCGCAAAAGTTACTTTGGCTGAGGGTTCGGAAGGTTTAACAGCGGCTGGAATTTTATTATAAAGTTTGTTAAATCTCAGAATAAACTCCATAACGGTTTCTGAATTCTTTTTCTTTAGGGACCCAAACTCAGTAAGGTAATACAAGTGATCCTTTCGCTCTCCCCATTGTCTGAGGAAAGCATCTTCCAAGGCATCATATGTCCGAATAGAAGCTGCAGGAAGACTCTGAAACCAAGTTCGGACCTATCCTTCGAAAGTCTGGACAAGTAGCCTCGAATAGACATCTTCGTGTTCGATATCACAGATATCTGTGAACTGGTCAAAAAAGTTTATATGCTCGGCTGTGGTTAGATATCCCTCTCCAGTGAACTTAGGAATATTTTTGATGTAGTTGTCAGGTAAATCATGGAGGGGAACGGGTAAAACTAGGGGAGCGTATCTCACTGCTACTTTTGAAAATACTCTGGGAGGAGGGACATTATGATGTCCTCCACCTCCTACTCCGACGCCTACCATCGACTTGGGAGTAGAAAATGAGGGTGTAACACACTCTTTTGAATCAGGTGAAACTGGGAAGTTTTGCTGAAGAAAGGTTGGTGTGCTAAATGATGATGATCTTTCCAGAGGGCCTTTACCCTTGTTTATAGATTGGAAAGTCTGATGTGGCTCACTCCTAAATTCTGAGTAGTTTGCTTTTGGATCTTTGGTATCAGACAGAGGGCTACCGGAAGTAGGAGGTTCTGAAGCAGATTTAGTCTTTGAAAGTGGATTCTTGGGTTTATTAGCTAAAGCGGTTGTCTCAAACGAGCCTCTCGCTCTTAAGATCTTTTCAGGATTTTTAACAGGCGTAATTAGCTTGCCATCCGGGTTCTGTCTGGTATGCCTTCTACTAGATGCCAGTTTGTGTTTTAGTGGAGTCGCCAAGTGAAAGATTTAAACAAGCCTTAAAACGGTGTGCACTCTATGTTCACTATCAAAGAGTAACACTATCAACGAAATAGTTTGTCGTTTTCCCAGAGAAAAGATTTCGTAACTTCGCTCCCCGGCAACGGCACCAGAAAGATGTTGTTCCTGAGTCTGTACTTAAGGCTCAAAAGTATAGTGTCAAGGCATCCAAAAGTATGAAAGTTCGATAAAGGATTATACTAACCTTCGATATAGGAAACTAATAAAGGTTTCTACGTTCTCGCTGCCTAGCTTCCCACTGTTCCTGAGTGGTAATATCTTGTTCAATGGCTACCCATGAACTTTCCAATTCCTCCTGGGTGTTCACAGTTTTAAGGATTGTATCGAAGAGATTTAGAGCGATATGTATTTGGTTAGATAGTCCAGGTTGAATGTTGGGTTGAGTTGCTGCAGGGACAGTCATTGAGGAACAGTTCCAGTATGGAAATGATTTTTAAAGAGAGAGTTTATTTTCTGTTTCAATTCGGACAAAATAAAGAGAAACTTTTGCATGAAAAATGAAATGAGAATGCAAATTGAAGGCCCTTTCCTGTAACTGTATTATTTTTTGGTAAAAATAACGTAAGATGGGAGAAAATTTATCTGTAAATAACGCAAATTTCCTATTAGCAGCAAACTCACGTATACATAGAAGAAGAAATTGACATAAACATAATTGACATAGTGTAAATAAACATAAAATTCTGTAAATGTAAATTGGTCTTACACCGCTGATAGCTGGTGTAGAGGAAAGACAAGAAACAATTATAGAAAAGATGAAATCCTTTCACTATAGTAGTGGTCGTACTAAATTATAGTGATACACATCAATTATGTAGAGCAAAATGAAAAGAAACAAAAAAAAATATATAACGAAACAAACTTGTAACACAGTCGGGACAGAATCGAGAATCTTCAAATTTCTTGTATTAACTCCTTTAATGCAAAAACTCTCTTACAGTTAGTACCCAAAAAGTCCAGCCCCTTATCTCTTCTTTTTGTGATGTATTTATACAAAATTTGCCTCTCGGTTCAGAAGAGCCAAATTACTCCATCTGTCCGAATCCGTTTTCAAAAAAGTGCCAGGTGCTTGTTTTTGCTTAGATTTAATACATATGATACATTTGT